>SNQJ01S0034665.1:91965-110116 GCA_010110895.2 Picea sitchensis
ACTCTTATACTATTGTTCATTTCTCATTGGATATAATTGAATGGTTTAAGCATAAGTTGAAGAAGTTTTTAAATTGTGCTTGATACTGATTCACCCCCCTCTCTGTATCAACAATTGGTGTCGTAGTGGGTTACCTTCAGTAGAGTTTAACCACTAGAAGGAAGATCCTAAGAAGAAATGGAAGACAAAATTCCAAATGGGATTCCACCATTTGATGGAAGCAATTTTGAATACTGGAGTAATAGAATGGGAACTTACTTGAAATCTCTTGGGGAAGATGTTTGGTTCTCAGTTGCTTCAGGATACAATTATTTGAAGAAACCAAAGACTACAACTCAGAAGGAAGCAAAAAGGAACAAAAAAATGGCAATAGATACCATCCTAGATGGATTGACAGATTCAGTGAAATCCAAGGTGGGATCATGTGCATCATAAAAATAGATTTGGGACAAACTACAAGACCTTTATACAAGGGAAGAAGCATAAGAACAAGAAGAAGCTGAAGCAAATTACAACATCTCAGATTTCAAAGAAGCAAATAGAGGTCAATTCTTTTGCTTTAATTGTGAAGGAGTAGGACATGTTGAATTTGAATGTCCTCATCTAAGGATTGGAAGAGATGACAATGAAGAATAAAATTCCAATGAAGAATAAGAAAATCATGAAGCATAAATTATTCAACAAGAAGATGAGAATCTTAAAAAATTGAAGCATGTTGAGATTGAAAATAGCAAGCTCAAAGACATGCATAGAAAAATAAGAAGTGAATTGGGTAATTGTGAAAAGAAAGTTGTAAGCTTGAAGAAACAATTATAAGACTTTGAGAAACTAAGAGAAGAAACTATTTGCTTGAAAAATCTACTCGAAGAAGAAATAAGAATAGTAGAAGTAAGGAATGTCCAAATGATGAAGAAAGAAGAATATTGTGAGAAACTTGAACAAGAAGTTATCTCATTGAGGAAGAGCTTAAGAAACTCTCAAGTGCCAAAAGACTTAACACATATTGGATGCATGGGTGAAACTTCATATAAATAATATGCAAATACCAACAAGAAGGTTGAAGAAAGATCTACACAGACAGTTGATGAGAAGTGGACCAAGATACCAGAAAGAAGGAATGATTACAAAAGAGATGAATATCCAAGAAGACCTCCTAACTTCAGGAATCAAAGAAGCTTCAATCAATATGAAGGAAACCACATAAGAGTAGATCATGAACTCATATGGACTACATCACAAAGAAGGTCACTTACTCCAAGGTATCAAAATTTCTTTCTTGGTCATTGTTATACTTGCAAACAATTTGGACATAAGGAAATTAATTGTAGAATCAATGAAAGGAACAAATACGCAAGAAACATGAATGGTGTAAATAGAAGATATGGAAATAATCATGGCTTTGTCAACATAAGTTATAATGCATTTTCCCCATTGATGGACAAAAATATTGTATGCTACAAATGTAATTATCTTGGTCATAAAGAACGAGATTGCAGATATATGAATGAAGATGTCCCTATGCCAACCACAGTATGGAGAAGAAAAGAGATTCCAAACAATAAATATTGTTGAATAGCATTGACCGATGAAGAATGTAAAGAAGAAGATGAATGGTACACAGAGAGTGGATGTTCTTCACACATGACCGGGGATCAAGACAAATTCATCAGTTTGAAGAGAAAGGGTGACAATGTTTCATTTGAAGATGACTCATCTGCCAAAATACTTGGAGAAGGTGTAGTAGAGTTTGGAAGAAAAAATGTAAAATAAAATAATGTTCTATTGGTTGAAGACTTGAAGCATAATCTACTTAGTGTTAGTAAAATGTGTCATCAAGGATACACTCTTACGTTTGACTCTTGAAAATGTAAAATCAGAGAAAATAACTTAGGAAGATTGGTTGAAACTGCAACAAGAAGATCGAACAACATATACATCCTATACATGAAGAAGGGAGAGAAGACAAAATCCACACAAAAGGATTCCAAGGAAGAAAAATTCCTAAACACCAAAAATAAGGATGAAGTATTACTGAGTGCCACATGTTCAGGGGGAGCAGCCCCAAAGAAGAGAGTTACCTTTTGTCATTAAACCCAGGGGGAGAATCCCTACCCTTTTCCACAAAGGGGGAGATAAATTGGGATCATGATGATAGGGGGAGAATGAGTGTTTCCATCAATGACAAAGGGGGAGTTTGTTGGAAGATTGGTTGTTGTCATTGATGTCAACCATAGTCATTGGTTTTGGACAGTAAGATTTATGAAGGTATTTGGACATGAAGGACAATGTACATATAGAAACAAAACCCATGGATGGACAGTATACATCATGTTATTTCCGTTGGTAGGTGGCACGCCGCATGGATCCTCATGGGTGAGAAGAAATGAATTTTTGAAGATGACAAAGTGAATTGAAGAAGGAAGTACATGTAGGCCCTGAAGATAATTAAAGAAAAGAATTACAAAATAAGAAAGTGTCAGGTCAGCCCTAATGTTAAAATGAAGTGACATAAATGGTATAAATAAATATCATTATACATTAATTTGATACACAAGTCGAATTTAAGAGGAAATCAGAAGTAAAGAAGGTTGGATTTCAGGGGAGGATGAAGTATTTTGGTGATGTGTTCTAAGATGTTCTGGGTAAAACAGTCATAACGTATTCATAGAGAATCCAAATGAAGTGAAACCAAATTCATTGGAAAGAGTACGGAATGTATTTTCTTGTGTGCAAGTTTCATAATCTGATGTTAAATATTGAGCGCAGGGCATTCTGTACAAGTTCGCTCTCCTAAATAAACCAGAATTGAATAAAGTCTACCATTCTTTATATAACTTCCTTTTAGGGAGGATTCAAGGAGTGAAACTTGGAGGAGTTTCAAAGAATACATTGGGTAATATTATCTACATTATCAAAGTATTCCAATAATTGAATAATTACATAAGTTGAGGAAGTCTCAGGAAGCATTATCAGGCTCTATGTGATGGTTGGTTGATGGTGATGATTTAATGTAAAGTTTTATTATCTCTCATATATTCTTGGGTGGAAGTAAGGGGAAAGGATGGAGAGGTCAAACCTCTCTTGATATTGGAGGATTGTATATTCCTCTTGGAGGTTTATACCTCCCTTTATATTTGGAAGCTGTAGCTACCTTTGGAAGTCATTACTTCCCTTGAATAATAACTATTGATTATTTCTCATATATTGTGCATGGTGTATTGTGGTGTATTGGTGTAACTCTTATACTATTGTTGATTTCTCATTGGATATAATTGAATGGTTTAAGTATAAGTTGAAAAGGTTTCTAAATTGTACTTGATACTGATTCACCCCCCTCTCAGTATCAACAAGAAATAGTTGTTTGTAGTATATATTAGTGTTTCTTGTGACCATCATGCACCATTAGTTTAAATATTGGTACTCCCTCTAGAAATCATCATTATCATTCTCTAGGTATGACCTACAATAGCTCATACAGGAAAAGTAAAATTAGTTTAACCACAATATGCTAAATGCTTATCATGGTGAAATTTATTAGTGTTTTCCATATTCTTAACTTGTTTGACACCTTATGTTTTCAATTATCAAAGGGACTTTTTCCTCACCCACCTTATGCACACTTTGATATATCTTTTGTTCCTACTTTCCCTATCATTGTAGCCATCAACATTGTATTTTCTATCAACATGCTTGACACCCAAGTATTACACAAGTTAATTTGTCCATCATTATGTATGTTATTCATCTTGTGCCAATTGAGGCATCTAACTAGTTTGATGTAGGCTATTTATACAAGATAACAAGAGTTTACCATTTCCCACCCCTACCATGATTTTAAAGTCCATTTCTTGGCCCTTATACTTTCACTACATGCCTCGGGATTATTTCCCTTTCTAGTTTCATTGGACATGTTGTTGGTTATCGTTTTCCTACTGATGTTGCCTCTATCAATGATGCATCTACTATTATTTCATTTGCTCACAATGTAGCTACTATTGTTACATTTATTGGAGGTTTATCTAATGTTGTTACCTCGATTGGTGATGCACCTACTATTGTTCCCCTACCATTGAAGAATCTATTTTTGTTGCCTCTATCAATGGTGTGGTTACCACTATTGCCTCTACCAAGGGTGCTTCTATTGTTGTTCTCTCTACTAGTGAAGTACCTATTGTTGTTCTCTCTACTATCAATTCATTTACAATTTTTGTATCCATTTCTATTTTGTTAGAGCATGATGTTCAACCAATGTAATGTACCAAATACCTGAATACAAAATATCACAATAGATCTAAAGATATCTGAATATAATCATCACACAAGATGTATGAAACAATATAGAAAACCACACTTTATTATGTCAAACCCTTGAGGTAGGGAAACACCATACAATGGATCCTATTATGGAAGGGATCCTCTCATGTTCACTAGCCTCTTCAAGGGGGCATCCTCCTATCGAGCTACCACTCAAACACAATAATTTTCTTCATGTCCGATTACATTGCTTGAACCCCTTTATATAGTGCTACTATCACCTGAGAACATTGTATAGGAGGAATCTTCTAGAAGTAGAACCTTTTAAGAAGTCCTCTTACATTTATTATATATAACTACCATAGTGAGCCTTATTTAATAATATAGTGGACCTAGTCCACCTTACATTGAATGACCTCCACTATTATCACTATGGTCCCTCTTCCCCCCCCCCCAACTACCTCTCTAGCTACCTAACATTTCATCCCCATTATGAAAGCGTTGTCCTCAACGATTGATGTAAAACCATATACCAGAGTCCCATGGATAAATGTGGACCATAGTGTTGAAGTAGACTAGAGAAATAAGGTCTCATTGAGAAATGGAAGCCACCATGCTGAAGTAGTCCAACTACCATTGTAAACTAGGGTCCCATGTCCAATTACTCATGTGAACTCCACATGGAAGATATCGACACCCAATAACCAACTGAAAATTATGCTCCCCATAATGACACCTAATAACCAACTGAAAATTATGCTCCCCATACTGACACCTATCATGTGGATCCAAATAAGAATATCCATCCACATAGTGGGAAAGGGTCAAAGTTGAATCTCGAAAGAACAATATTGTTGTAGAATATGCAGGATGGACATTGGTAATCATAACTAGCTCCTGATGTGTCACATTGATGTTCTCTACTGAAGGTGGATTAGAGTCATCAAATAAAATATGGAAGTGGTTGTCATCCCAGAAATGACAACTATCCATATACCAATCGTCACAATCATCCTCCAAATCATACCAAGCATACACTTCTTGATGATATTCATTCATGATGTCTACCATAATATATCTCTCTTGAAGGAGAGCGAATGACTGTTGAATATTGTGATAACTATCTATGTGGTCTTTATATCGGCTTTGAATGCTTCAATAATGTGTATAATTTCCCTAAGTTGAGAGTGCATATCCATTGGAAACACCACATATAATATACCAAAAGAAAACGCTTAAAATGATTTATCCAATGGAACTGATCCGGTAGAAATATGAGCACCTTATGAAAATTTATGAACTTTGCAGTCTCGTCACTATTATGAAAAAAAAACCCAAAAACTAGAACAAGGGTTTAAAAATAAGTTACTGCAAAAAATCACAGCTTTTTACGGAAAAACCCTGAAAACCTGCTGAATTTAAAATGATCATAATTTTACTTCTCAGACTCTGTTTCAGCTGATGTTTTTGTTGAAATTGGGTATTTTTCCGAGAGGAATTCAAATACGCAATTATTTTTTCCAAATTCATCTCATAAAGCTTCATATTTGAACCTGAAGTGTGCTTCCCTCTTTTTCTTCCCTAGAAAAATCCTGCAAAAATATCAAAAAATTCTTCCCTTCTTTGGCCAAGGAAAGTGCTATGATACCAATTTTAATGTACCAAATACCTGAATACAAAATATCACAACAGATCTAAAGATATCTGAATACAATCACCACACAAGATGTATGAAACAATATAGAAAACTACACTTTATTATATCAAACCCTTAAGGTAGGGAAATGTTAGGTAGCTAGAGAGGTAGTGGGGGGGAGCAAAGGGCCCATAGTGATAATAGTGGAGGTCATTCAATGTAAGGTAGAATAGGTCCACTATATTATTAAATAAGGCCCACTATAGTAGTTAGATATAATAAATGTCTCTAGCTATCTAACAACCAATGACTCTGAATCCTAGCCAAGAAGGTATATCTCTGATATCACCCATGATTTTCTTAGAGAAATCAACATTTGATGAAATTGCTATTGAACAAATATGTAATTCATTATAGGAATTTGTATGTTAAACCAATGGCTCTAACTCCTAGACAAGGAGGCCAATTTTCGATATCACTCTTAATTTTCTCAATGAAATCAATATTTGAAGAAATTGTTTTGAAACAAATATGTATTTCAATGTAGGTGTTTAAAGTTGGTCATTAAATGATGGTCTTAAAATTTTGCTGCATAACATCACACAAATGATCTATATGAAAAGGAGAACATTGTAAGAAATACCAACCTACTTATATGCAGTGAGTTTATATTATATCAAATTGTAATTTTTATTTGTAAATTTGTTAATTTATAACTAAATATTATTTCATTTCTAGTCTCTAAAATTGAACACCAATCATTGAAACATGCATTTTCAATCTCCCTTGTTTTAAAAGAAGAGGAAGATCAAATTTACAAATGGTTCTTGTAGTGGCAAGAGTGATGAAGCTAAATGAGTGCCCCCAATTTACATTTTCTACACATCATTTTGTACTTTGAACATGATATGCAATTTTACACTTTTAGTATGACATTCCATTTTGACCTTTGTATGCAATATGTCATTTTCCTATCTATGCACTTTTGTTGATGACATATGTAATACTCCATTTTCGGAGTAACGTGCCATTGTGTAATATATGTTACATTTTGAACTTTGTACAATATGCCATTTTCAAATATATACTTTGAGAATGATGTGCCATTATATAATGGTGTATACAATTTTTAGTTTTTTCCAATGTTATAAGAATATATAAATAAGAAAGAAAATCATAAATTCTTATAAAAAAAATTGAAATTCATTTAATAGGTAAGATGCATGGTCATTGTTCATATTGATTGTTTAGGTAGTACAACGTTTATACATAAACATTGTTATGAATCATTATGCTTTGAAGAGAGAAATAGTTTTATGACCATTTTTGCTTAATGAGGAATGTGTGTTGGCCTCTTTCTTTTCAAAACAAACTTGTCAAAGTTTACATGCAATTCTAATTTGGGATTCACTTTTCCATGCATTTGTGAATGGCTTTGGGTTTTGAGTTGCAACTCATGATAAAAGATACTTTGGTTCTTAGATCCATTAGACTTATAACAATGGTGTAGTTCTAGGGGTGATCTTATTTCATGGGTCTCATGGTTTGACACATTTTTTCTAACAATTTCTAGAACAAGGGGTTTTCGTATTGAGAGACAATGAAAAAATTGCATTAAGCGGCCAAATTTGGGAATTAGTGCCTTGGAATCCTTTGGGAAAAGTGTTGGCCTTTATATTTCCAAAATACATTTTTCATAGTTAAATACATGCAATCTTAATGCTTAGTGTTGTTTTTTTTCATCGAGACCACTCTACTATGTGTCCTTAAATATCTCCCTTTTGTGAGTTTTGATGCACGATAATAATAAAATGGGCCTTTAATCGATGAATTATCGATGTTTTTGGCCTTATAACAATGGATTAGTGCTAGTGTAACCCTTCCCCTACAAGTCTCATGGTTGAACACAAGTTTTTTCTAACAATTTATAGAACTAGGGTTTTCCCTGGTGAGAGATGCTAATAAATTATATTTAGGGGTCAAGTTTGGAAATCATTGTCTTAGAATCCTTTAGGAAATGTTTTGGCTTGTCTCTTGAAATAACAAACTTTATAGATGAGATGACACAAAATTTTAATGTTGTGTGGTTTTTTTCCCATGGGACTACTTTGTTCTATATCCCTAAACGACTTTGTGTTATGAGTTGTAACTCATGATAAAAAGAAAATTAGGTCTTTCCTTGATGAATAATTGATTAATTTGGACTCATGACAATGGAGTATCACTAGGGGCACCCTTGTCCCTTGATTTTAGGTTCTTTTTTTGATAATTTCTAGAACTAGGGTTTTCTATGTGAGAGACAATGCAAAATTTGCATTCAAAAGTGAAACTTGGAAATCACATCCATGGATACCTCTAGGTAGCATGTTGCACTCGGGATTTCCCAAACACACTTGTTAGATATGATGAAATGTAATTTTGATTAATTGTGTGGTATTTTTTCTCGTGATACCATTCTTCCATGTGTCCCTAAATGGCTCTAGGCCATGAGTTGAGACTCACAAAAGGAAAATTTAACCTTAGGTAGATTAATGCGTCAATCATATATATATATATATATATATATATATATATATATATATGCTACATATATATATATATATATATTCATGTGTTTCACAACACCATATATTGGTGCTCTATTGTTGGCCTTGAATCTATTAGGACTGAGAGCAACCTCATGCTATTGTTGACGCTTGAATCTATTAGGACCGAAACGACAACCTCATGAGGATGTAAATCCCCACGTGTTTTTATAGAGGTGGTACTCTTTAATTTAAGATTTTGTTGGGAATTCTAGATATTCAGAAAGTGGGACTTTGCAGAAGTCTATCGTGGTAATAAAAGAAATATAAAGATTGCAAGAAAAATAAAAGGAAAATGTTTTGTTTTCTTTTTAAAGAAAGTTCATGAGAAAGGACTAGGAACCAAGCACAGTCACACATTTAAAGAAAATAAGCAAAGTTTCCTCACATCCATCATAGCTTAAGATAAAGATTTATGATCACATAAAAATAAAGAGAAGATGATCTGCATGCATAAGAGAACTTTAACAGAGTGGACATCTAGGCAACTCAAATAAATATAATGATAGACCAATCTCAAATAATTTATACTCAAAACTCAGAGTTACAAAGAATAGTCGAAATTGATCCCGAAATAGATCTCTTGAAATTTCTAAAAAATATATAGTCTGTTACACATTCTTTGAAATTTAAAATGTGTTTTTCTTAAAGACTAGGATTGGGGATCCTGTGGACCATAAAGAAAATATACACAAGAATTAAGATTGTAGAGGGAGGACAATGGGTGGTAAAAGAACAACAAGACCTGGAAAGAAGAAAAGATAAGTTATTGGACTTCAGTTAAACCTTTCTATTCAAAGAAGTGGAGTAACTGGATGAAGGAACTGATAAAGAAAGAAAGATGTGATCAACATAAAATTACTATGATGGTCTCTCGTTGTTTTCATTTTCTTGATGGTGTCCTTTTATTGTCTTCATTAACAGTTACAAGAACCGTCTCAACTGTTTCTTGCCCCTCCGTGGTCAATTTTTCCACTGCTTTCTTAAACCATTCTTCAATATAATTTTTCATTGGTGCCACGTTGATCTCATGCAAGATTTTGATGTTGAACAACTCGCCCTCCAAGTCTCATAGATCAAGGGAAATACCGTGAAATGCTTCTTCAATGTCTTGACTTTTCACGGAGTATTCATATAGCCAATTATCTATGTCGTCCTCATCATATTCGAGTATACCATAGAAATTTTCCACTGAAAACCCTTTAAAAATCTCAACTTATTCATCAAACTGTTGTTTTGTCGGGAACAACAAGTTGAGGATTAATTTGGGGTCTTGTGCTTCGTTAGTGCTTTCGGCTAGGTCTACCTCCATGATCCTTTTGAATATTTCTTCTCTCCTTGATATAGCTTGGTTTCATGCTTGAACAATATCATTCAAGTTTTTTATCTTTTCTTTCCAGCACACGTTCAACTATTTTATCTGACTTGGAAAGGGAAGATCCTCCTCTCTTATCCTTAGTTCTGTCATGTTGGAAACTTTGTTTCCAAAGGGTAGTACAACATCAAGGTTAAAACCTTTTTCATTCTTTAGGTCAGTTTGCAAATACTCATGGAAGGCATGCACCCTTGAGCCAAAAGAAGCAATGTTTTTCAAAATTTCTCATGCCTCTGTGATCAATGCCATTCTTTTCTTAATGTTTCTTTCTACATATCTTCTGGATGATGTAAGTAAGCTTGAAGATCCTTTCATTTTAGTAGTGGGTGTGGTGGGTTTCACTACTATTGTCAAAGGACTGGAAAGAAGTGGAAGAGGCATTAAGGCATCTTCTAGTTCCTTGATCCTTTCTTTCAATTTCGTGTTTTCCACTTCAAGACCACCAATGGAGTCATCCAAAGCATCCCTGATTTCTCTGTGAATTTTAGAAATCTGGGAAGGTCGCATATCTGTTAGGTCAACCTCTGAATGAGATTTCCCCTTTTTATTCTTCACATCACCTTTTTCAATAATCAATTTCTTGGATTTGTTGTCAAAGACAATGCTCTGAAAAGAAAATGACTCTTATTCATTGAAGGCCTCATTCTCAATGATTTTGAATGATTAATTCTGATGGGCCGTATTTTTGGGATGATCAATGTTGGGAATTGTTTTCTCGATATCCGCTTCGAGCTCCATATCTTCAAGTGAGAATCTATTGACTTCACTCTCTATGTGTTGGTCTTCTTCCTCTCACACAACATTTTTCCTCTTTTTTTTCTCAGATGAAGATTGTGCGAGCTCTCAATTTTTCTCGGAGGGGGATACTTTTCTCCTCCGTCACCTGAACTACCATTGGTAACTTTTCTGTATGGGTGGGCCATTGGAGAATTTCTATGAGATGTTTTAGTTTTAGGAGTAATAGTTGGGGAATGGGCAGTATTCTTGTTGGGACCCTTTCCTTTCTGCTTGTAAAACTCATTGGTACTAAGTATCGTTTCCAAGTCACCAACATTGTGAGAAGGAGTGCCTAAGTTGTTATCTTCTTCTTCACTCAAAACAATATGAATAAATGAATTTTTGAATCCTACTGCCAGCATTTATTCCACAAAAATTCCATTAGGGTCAAACCCCTTTATCCTTTCAACATATTTCAGATTCACATTATGGAATTGGTTCGCAAATTCATCGATTTTATTTATATTCCTGAATATAAAGTCTCCAATTTTCCAACGCAATGGTATGGATTGGTTTTTCCATTTCTCATGTAAGAGGTGCAACCATAAATTATACTACCTTGCTACTTCCGTGATAAACATTTTATCAGATACATGGGATGGAAGAAAGGAGGGATTTTCCTTAGAACAAAAAATTATGATAACATTGTGATTTTCCATATACTCCAACACCCCGTTTTTATCCAAGAATTCATTTTCCTGGTAGGATATTCTGGGGGTATCTTTACCAAACAATAATCCTTTAAAAAATGAAACAAAATCATTGTAAACTTCATAAAAATGTAAAGAAGCCTTGTTTCTCCACAATGCTTGGTACCAAAAGGTAACTGGATCAAGTTCACATTTCACCCTCTCACAGATAGACAATTTTGGAAATTGACAACAATATGTTATCACGAACACCAAATAAGAAGCCATTAATAATTTCTTGTCCTTTTTTGTACCGTGACAATTGGGAGGATATTTAAATGTAAATCAGTTTTCCCGAATCGAAAATAGCTTGCTCTTTGATTGTAAAATATAAGATATAAAGAATCATGTGGAAAATGCTAGTGGTACTTTCTTGTCCTGTCAACTTGGTAAACCACCAAGAAATTTCCTAAAAGGGTTTTTTGAACGTGTCGACCTACAACCTAGTAATGTCTTATGGGATAGCCGTAATATTTTCCAAGAACTCAGGAAAGAGGTCCAATATGTTTTCATGATTTTTCAGGAAATATCTGCAATCCTCTACTTTTAAGGTAAGTGTTGGCTCAGGGAGCTTCAACATATTACATAACACTTGAGGTGAAAGAGATATGGGAGAATGGTCTTGAAGTTGAATAATCCGATGAATCGGTATGTATTTCTCAATGCACCATGCAACTAGTTCCTTGCAGTCGAAAACCCCAGGGACACACCATGCACGAGCAATTCTGGATGTCCATATCACTTCCTTCTAAGCAGAAGGGGGTGAATAATAAGAATATGCTCTAGACCACTGAAAGTTCTGGTCCTCATGCCAAAAAATATTCAAAATGTCACCACAAAAATGTTTTCAAGCTCTTGTGGCCATAAGTTGACGAGAGCATTCTTTTAATCCATATAATATTTGAAATGAGTGTTTGAGAGAGATAACAATAATACTATTTTTGACAAACCATCCTTTAATGCAATTTAATTAGAAATTTCCTCGATCTCTTCGCTTATTAATGAAGATATTTGAGGAACTTGAATGGTGATTTATTAGAATTAAACCATACTTAAATGTGTATTAGGAAAAGCACGAAGATGGCAGGGATGAACAAGAGCAATTAAGATTTGGAAATTTTGTGAACCCGCCAACCCGAGAACCCCTGAACCCATGGTTGTGAAAGATCGAAAAGAGACTAAGTATTGTACTATGGTTAGTTAGACTCAATGTAGGATAAATGAGATACTTAGGAGATCGTTAAGTCTGACGGTCATAATGTAGATCATAGATATTTGGGTGAAAATTAGATATCACAAAACTTGGAATATGAAAGATTGAACCCATGAACCCACCATTGGAAAAATGGTTAAGTACATAGTAACACAGTGGTTGGTCAGACTCATGATATGGGAGTATGGATGGAGGTGAATATTTGTGAGTTCACCAACCTATGAACTTGCCTTTTTGAAAAATGACCAAGGATAGTAACTAGAAAGGGAAAAGAGAAGGGAGAAAAGAAAAGGGGAATTTAGGTAAGTATAGAAGAGGGAAAAGAAATGGAAAAAATAAGTTGGGAAAATAGAAAAGGGGAGGGAAATTTTGGAATCAGGAATTGATCTCAACAACTGGCTCCAACTGTGGGATGATAACCCCCTGTGGGTTGTCAAGAATCCATAATATTTATGACCAGGCACTTTGGTCCATTGGGATATGGAGTCAAAGGTAAGAATATACAATTTGAAAAATAAAATTATGTACAAGGAAAATGAGAAAGATTTAGGTGAATAAACCTTTCAAATGTTTCCCGTTGATAGGCATCATTAATATTTTACCCTTCATGTCTTGGAGCATATAGGAATTAAAACCCAGGATATTTTCGATGATGTATGGTCCAATCTAGAGTGATTCAAACTTTGTATGCATTGATGGTTTCTCCTTAGCTTTGTTTCATAGTAACACCAATTCTCCTTAGCTTTGTTCTATAGTAACACCAATTCTCCTTTCTAATTTTCTTTTACAATTGTGCTCTAATCAAAATATATTTTGATACTTTGTTGTCTTTGAGAAGTTTGATTCAAGGATTTACTTCTTTCTTCCTCCAATTTAAAAAACTGATTAATCCTCCTTTGGATAGGTGAATTGTCTTCTGCATATTCTGTATCAACCGCGGAAGTCAAAGCATTGAGTTTGAGGCTGATTGGAATTTTTTCTTCCTTTCCATAATCCAATGTATATGGGGACATCCCAGTGATGTCCTTTGGAGTCGTTCTTCTCACCCACAACTCATCAGTCAACTTTAATTGCCAATTTCTTTGGTTCTTGTCTACAATTTTCTTCAAAATCTGAATGAGTGTCTTATTTGTGGATTTTGCGAGACCATTTCCTTGTGGATAATAGTTTGATGATTTCCCCATAATAATTCCATATTCTCCATAGAACCCTGTGAAATTTGAACTAATGAAAATCTAATCATTATCAATAATAAATTTATCTGGGACATCAAATCTTGATAGAATATTATCTTTGAGGAACTTAATTAACTCTTTAGAATCAACTTTCTTCAATGCCACTACTTCCGGCCATTTCGTGAAATAATATGTAGCGGTGAGAATGTACATATGTCCCTTGCTTGACGTCATATTAATTGGCCCAACAACATCAAGTCCCCATTGGGAGAATGGTTGTTCTACAATTATGGGTTGTAATGACATCGCATATCTCTTCATTTTCCCTTAAAATTGCTAGCATGATACACACTTCCTTATTGCGGCATATGAGTCTCTAAAAATTGATGGCTAATAAAATCCAACTCTTATTATCTTGTGGGCGGTTGTAGTAGGTGAAAAATTTCCACCGCATATTCCTTCATGGAATTCTCTCATTAGTTCTTGGGTCATGTTTTCATCAACACATGTAAGTAATATACCATCATATTTCCTTCTGAAATATATATCAACAATTAGAACATATTTATTTTCCTTCATCTTCAATGTTCTTCGCTCTTTAGGGTTCATAGTGACTGGAAATTTCCTGGACCTTAACTAGAATACAATATCTCCGTATCATTCTGAATCAACCAATGGTTCTCCTACTGAATTTGAAATCATTCCATCCACAAAATCATTGTTTGCGATGGGCTTACATAAACCTTGTCCTTTTACATCCTTTAAAGGTTTAATTTCAATATCATATTCTTGGATATTTTCCAGCCAGTTAGCCCATTTTCCTTCTCTTAATTGTTGATTCAAAATCATCTTCACTGGTGATGATGGAACAAAAGAAATGACATGAGAAATTAGTATGTATGTTCGAAAGTGTGCTACCGCTTTCACAAGAGCCAAGGCTTTCTTTTCCAACTCTGAATACCTTAATTCATAATCATGAAGGTTTTTTCTCATGAAACTTATTGGGATTTCTTCACCCTTGGTATTCCTTTGAGTAAGAATAGATGCAACAATTGTTTCTATAGCGAATGAGTAGATGATGAAATCCCTTTAAAAATATGGACTAATGAGGACTGGAGATGTGGTGATTTCTCTTTTGATATTATTGAAATCTTCTTGGGTATTCGTTATCCATTCAAACCTCTGCTCTCTTTTCAATAATAAATTGATGGACTTCACAATACTTGCATAGTCAGGAACAAATATTCGCACAAAATTGATCTTACCGAAAAACGATTGAAAATTTTTATTAGACGATGGAGGGTTGAGTTCATTTATTTCTTTAACTCTTTCTGGATCTATATAAATTCCTTCCTTGAACACAATGTGACCCAATATATTTCCTTGAGTTACAATGAATAGGAATTTCTTTGGATTTAGAGAGACACCATATAATCTGCATATGTCAAAAACTTTTCTCAAGTGATGGATATGATCACCCCTTGTTTTTAAATGCACTATTAAGTCATCTTGATAATCCGCCATGAATTTTCCTATCAACCTACTAAATGCATGATCCATGGCTCTCTGGAATGTGGCTCCAACATTATTCAAACCAAAGGGCATCCTAGCATATGCATATGTCTCCCAAGGTGTTATGAATGTTTTCTTTGCTCTATCTTCTTCAACAACTAGGACTTGATTATATCCAAAAAAACCATCCAACATGGACATGCAGGTTGATCCCGTGACTTGCTGGAGAAGAAATTCCATGTTAGGTAAATGATAGTTATCCTTTACGCTTTATTTGTTAATATATTTGAAATCCACACACATTTGAATTTCTCTGGTATTCTTTCTTACTATCACAGGGTTCGAGAGCTAGTTAGAATTCCTAATGGGATATATTATTCTGGCCTTCTTTAACTTCTCCAATTCAATCTTTACCAGAGGTTTCAATTTGGGGTTCATCATCCATATTTTTTTCTTGACATTCTTTGCTTATTCTCTCAAAGTAATGATGTGTTGGGATATCATTTTATCATAAGCTTTCAAATCATCATAGGTCCATGTGAACACATCAAGATATTTTTTAAACAATGCAACATATTGGTCAACTTATTCAATGGTACAATCAATTCCCAAATTGACATATTTTGGGGAACTGTCAGTTCCAATATTGATCTTTCTTGTTTCTTGCACCTTTCGAAGTGAAACTTCTTCAAGGAGATTCTTAGCATGATCATCTTCGTAAAAAGAGACTCAGATTGTATACAATCTTTAGGGACAACAAACATGTGATTGTCTTCATCATCATCATCATCGTTCAACAAAATAATTTCCAACTGTTCATCATTCTCAAACACTTGCAAATATTCCATGTTATCGAGTACAGAAGATCGAAATTATCTTTCTACTTGAAAATATGTTTTTCTTTGTATATCATCTGGGTTTGACAATGAGGCCACCAAATTCAATGAATCTTCCTTCTGATTCTTGTCCCCTGGAATGAAGGAAATGTTGAAAGAACTGGAAAATTTCATCAATTCATTAACTCTTTTGAAATATAACTTGAGTGTTTCCTTCTTGATTTTATACTTCTGGGTGACTTTATTAGTCACCAACTTAGAGTCGGTAGTCACAATCAGATGTTCTATCTTCATTTCTTGTGCAAGAATCATCCTCTTAATCAAAGCTTCATATTCTGCCTCATTATTAGTACATGCAAATTCAAGTCTGATAACATGTGGATGCATAGTATTTTTTGGACTTGTAAGGACAATTCCAAATCCATGCCCAGAGCTTGAACAAGCTCCATCGAACGACATCCTCCAATAACCTTCAAACAGATACTCTTGATTCTCCATGTATTGCACTTTCTCAAGGATTTCACCATGTTCCATGTCTAGGATAGCATAATTTCCAATCCCGACGTCTATATAATATTCCATTTACTCATTATCTTTCCTTTTTAAGGATAAGGGTTTCCTGGGTTCACGAGGCACCTTAATCATTGTTCCTTCCTTGCCTAGAAACATCATGCAACTTCCATCGTTCACTATATACCCCCCAATCATGGATGACCAATCTCTTCCCAGTACAACTCCATATGCCAGAGGAAGTTCTACCACAATAACATTGAAAACTATAATAATATGGGAGGTCGTCACGATCCATGCATAAAATTCCTTGTTTTCTCTATAGGATGGCACTTTTCTAGAATCAATTGCATATTTGCTTTCACCAGTCTCGTAATATTTGGTACAACTCATGTCCAATTCCTTCATGACCACCAGTGGCATGATATTATTGGTCACACCAGTGTCAACTAAAAAATTATGGAGTGCAACATCATGATTTTCAATTGAAATGTAAAAGGGAGGGATTTTACCTCTTAGCTTGGAAGTTGACTAGTTCTAGCTTTGTTTCAGACTGGTAAAAACAACTTCTACTTTCTTAGATGGATCATCCAACAATCTCAAGATGTTTTCCCTTTGTTGGGGAATATTCCCTACTTCTGTAAAAGGCAGAGTTATCCTTAGTTTACTTTAGTCCTCTACAACATTGTATGTCATCTACATAGAGTTTGACATCAGATGTTGCTTCTTATTTCCAACACTATCCGTCACTTTCTCATTCATGCTTTTCTCATTTGTTTTTTCTTTCTGAATCATTTTTATTCTTGTATTTATTTACAAATGCTCATGTATGGGTGACGTTCTCTTGTGAGTTGGGGGTCATTATCGCCTTCTTCAAATATGTACATGGAAAACTTGCATCCATCCATCTGTACAGTTTCAGAAATTTCATTAGGTGAGTAATAATTTTCTTGCTCAACCATTTTCTTATCATATGTATCATCTAGAACAACTGCATTGGGAGTAGGCTACCTGGGAACCCTTGGTCTTTGCAGATTATCTGTGTTTTCAAAGCTCACTCTGGTTTCTTTGGGAGGGTTCCTTATTTTCTTTGGGACCGACATTCTTGGATTTTCCACATAATTATCCCCCTTTCTTAGTTTGGTTATCTCGTTTTGCATTTGCTTGATAGTTCTATTCATTTGTGCAATTTCAATTATTTTCTTAGTTTCTTGTGCCGCCACAGGGTATACCTTTACATCTGGTATGATCCCCTTGAAAAATACTCCTCCAATTGTTTATCTTTGAGCCAGTCGTGGCTTGAATTATTCGTTATTTATTGAAATGGAGGCTCCTTTATTATCAATGCTTAATCCTCCTAGCTTCCTTTGTGATTTTCCGAGTATAATATCGGGGTCATCACCCATTTCAACCATAATTTCTTCCATCTCAGTGGATTTGGTCATTTCTGTTGAAATAATGTAACTGCGAAGAGCATTCTTATTATTTTGTTATTGGATTAAATCCCCATTGTGGATTAATCTTGTCATTATTATTATTTTTATTATTAGATTAATCCCCATTGAGGATTAATCAAGTCGGTAATTGTA
>SNQJ01S0034665.1:110126-125657 GCA_010110895.2 Picea sitchensis
TTTATGATAAGGAAGTTTTTGCTGGGTTTTCTTCCCCTAGAGGGTTTCCCAGGATAAATGTTGTGTCTCTTGTGGATGTGTATTTCTCAGTGATCTTGTTCTTATTATGCTCTTATCTTTATGAAATGCAAAGAACTATAATATTGGCATAAAACATTAACAATTTCCTCCTCCAAGGTATCCATTTGGGATGTTCTGACAAAATATTTCACGTTCAGGGGCATTACATTCTTATAACAACCGAGCATGACTAGGTCATTCCGTATTTTATCTTCTAGAATCTTACTCAAGGTTTTATTGAACCTGAGAATTGAATATCATATTCTTTCATTCTTCCTCAAACCAATCTTGGTGACATTAGTGTGAAGGGTATGATAATCAATTGGAGGGGTGAACATAGTCAGTAACATGGCTTCGAGGTCATTAAAAGAGCGAATTGATCTACTAGGCAATGTCTTATACCATTCATACACTCTTCCTGATAAGGTTTGCATAAATAACCTTACCATGACATCGTCATACTCAACATAGTGAAAATCACAAACATCAAGAAATAAGTGAAGATGCCTCTTTGCATCAATTGGTCTGTCTCCAAAAAATTCCTTTAAGGTGCCCTTAGGGAAAATAGGGAGATCATGTTTCTCACTTAGAAGATTCAAAGGGGAATCTCTTATTCTTCTTCTATTTTCAAACTTTAAGTTTTCTTGATTTCTTGCATCATCTCTTCCATGTGCTTGTCTCTCCTCATGATGCTAGTCTCGTTGTTGTTCATTTCTTTATACCATATCCATAGAGATTCCAAGAATATAATTTTCACTTATCAGAATAAAGAGTTTCTTCCTTTTACTTGTGGTAATGGGTCCCTTATATTCATCTAGCTTCAATCCCAACCTTGTTCCTACGCTGCTCTAGCTATCCTTTGGTTTCTTCGGTCTTGTCACTCATCTCTCCTCTGTCTCTGGAGGATTTCTCTTTCCTCTTATTGGAGTAAGATTTGACAGGACCTTTCTAAATATTCTCGGGTCTCGGCTATTGTTATTACCATATTGTATAACTGATGTAAGATGCTTCGATGATTGTTCAATCCAATTTGTAAGTGGTGTTGATCATCCTAGGGCAAAGTCATATATATTTTAAAAAATGTTAAACCAGGTTCCAAATTTCATTTCATTCCCCAGTATGGTCACCAAAAATGTTGACGCTTGAATTCATTAGGACTGAAATGAAAACCTCAAGAGGATGTAAATCCCCCTGCGTTTTTATAGAGGTGGTTCTCCTCTTTAATTTAATATTTTCTTGGGAATTCTAGATATTCAGAATGTGGGACTTTGGAGAAGTCTATCATGGTAATCAAAGAAATATAAAGATTGCAAGAAAGATACAAGGATAATTTTTTGTTTTCTTTTTAAAGAAAGTTCTTGAGAAAGGACTAGAAATCGAGCACATTCACACATTTAAAGTAAATAAACAAAGTTTCATCACATCCATCATAGTTTAAGATAAATATTTCTGATCACATAAAAATAAAAAGAAGATGATCTGCATGCATAAGAAAACTTTAATAGAGTGCGCACATGGGAAACTCAAATAAAGATAATGATAGAACAATCTCAAATACTTTATAATCAAAACTCAGAGTTACAAAGAACAATCGAAATTGATCCCGAAATAGCTCTCTTGAAATTTCTAAAAAATATATAGTATGTTACATATTCTTTAAAATTTAAAATGTGTTTGTCTTAAAGACTGGGATTGGGGCTCCTGCATACCATAAATAAAATAACAACAAGACCTGGAAAGAAGAAAAGAGAAGTTATCAGACTTCAGTTAAAACTTTCTATTCAAAGAAGTGGAGTAACTGAATGAAGGAATTGATAAAGAAATAAAAATGTGATCATCATAAACTTACTATGATGGTCTCTCGTTGTCTTCACTTACTTGCAGGATTCCTTTTATTATCTTCATTAATGGTTACAAGAACCACCTCAACTGTTTCTTTCCCCTCGGTGGTCAATTTGTCGATCGATTTCTTAAACCATTCTTCAATATAATTTTTCATTGGTGCCACTTTGATCTCATGCTGGATTTTGATGTTGAACAACTCACCCTCCAAGTCTCGTAGATCAAGGGAAATACGATGTAACTCTTCTTCAATGTATTGATTTTTTACGGAGTAGGCCACTAGTCAATTTTCTACGTCGTCCTCATCATATTCAAGTATACCATATAACTTTTCAACTTACAACCCTTTAAAAATCTCAATATATTCATCAAACTGTTGTTTTGTCAGGAACAACGAGTTGATGATTAATTTGGGGTCTTGTACTTCATTAGTGCTTCGGGCTAGGTCTACCTCCATGAGACTTTTGAATAGTTATTTCCTCCTTGATATAGCCTGGTTTCACGCTTGAACAATATCATTCAAGTGTTTTATCTTTTCCTTCCAGCACACGTTCAACTATTTTATTTGACTTGGAGAGGAAAGATCCTCCTCTCTTCTCCTTAGTTCTATCATGTTGGAAACTTTGTTTCCAAAGGGTAGTACAAGATCAAGATAAAAAAATGTTCATTCTTCAGGTCGAATTGCAAATAATCATGGAAGGCATGCACCCTTGAGCCAAAAGAAGCAATGTTTTTCGAAATTTTCCATGCCTCTGTGATCAATGCCATTCTTTTCTTAATGTTTCTTTCTACATAGATTCTAGATGATGTAAGTAAGCTTGCAGATCCTTTCAATTTAGCAACGGGTGTGGTGGGTCTGACTATTGTCAAAGGACTGGAACGAAGTGGAAGAGGTATTAAGGCGTCTTCCAGTTCCTTGATCCTTTCTTTCAATTTCATGTTTTCCGGTTCAAAACCACCAATGAAGTCATCGAGAGAATCGTTGGGTGATCTGTGAATTTTAGAAATTTGGGAAGGCTACATATCTCTTAGGTCAACCTATGAATGAGATTTATCCTTTTTATTCTTCACATCACATTTTTCAATAATAAATTTCTTGGATTCCCTGTCAAAGACACTGCTCTGAAAAGAAAATGAATCTTCTTCATTGAAGGTCTTATTATCAATGATTTCCAATGATGAATTCTTATGGGCTGTATTTCCCAGATGATCAATGTTGGGAAACAGTTTTTTGATATCCTCTTTGAGCTCCATATCTTCAAGGGAGAAACTATTGATGTCACTCTCTATGTGATGGTCTTCTTCCTCTTACATGACATTTTTCCTCTTTTTTTCTCAGAGGAAGCTTGTGTGAGCTCTAAATTTTTCCTGGAGGGGGATTATTTTCTCCTCCGCCGCCTGAACTATTGTTGGTAACTTTTATAGATGGGTGGGATGTTGGAGCATTTCTACGAGATGTTGTAGTTTTGGGAGTAACAGTTGGGGACTGAGAACTCTTCTCGCTAGGACCCTTTCCTTTCTTCTTGTAAAACTCATTGGTACTAAGTATCATTTCCAAGTCACCAACATTGTGAGCAGGAGAACCTAAGTTGTTATCTTCTTCTTCACTTGGAACAATATGAATAAATGAATTGTTGAATCCTACTGCCAACATATGTTCCACAAAAAATCCATTAGGGTCAAACCCCTTTATCCTTTCATCATATTTCAGATTCACATTGTGGAAGTGTTTCACAAATTCATCGATTTTGTTTATATTATTGAATATAAAGTCTCCAATTTTCCAAGGCAATAGTATGAATTTCTTTTTTTGTTTCTCATGGAAAAAGTGCAGCCATAAATTATACTGCTTTGCTACTTCTGTGATAATTTTTTTATCAGATACATGGCAATGAAGAAAGGAGGGATTTTCCTTGGAATCGAAAATCCTAACAACATTGTGATTTTCCATATGCTCCAACGTCCCCTTTTTATTCAAGAATTTATTTTCCTGGTTGGATATTTTGGGGGTTTCTTTACCAAACAATAATCCTTTAAAAACTGAAACAAAATCATCGTAAAATTCATAAAAATGTAAAGAATCCTTGTGTCTCTAGAATTCTTTGTACCAGAAGGTAACTAGATCAGGTTCACATTTCACCCTCTTATAGATAGACAATTTTAGAATTTGACTGCAATATGCTATCGCAAAAACCAAATAAAAATCCATGAAGAATTTCTTGTCCTTTTTGTACTGTGAAAATTGGGAGGAGATTTCAATAGAAATCAGTTTTCCCCAATTGAAAATATCTTACTCTTTGAGTGTAAAATACAAGATATAAAGAATCATGTGGGAAATGTTGGTGGTACTTTCTTGTCATGTTAGATTGGTAAAAAACCAATCAATTTCCCGAAAGGGGTTTTTGAACGAGTTAACATGCAACTTGGTAATGTCTTCCTGGATAGTTACGGTATTCTCCAAGAACTCAGGCAAGAGGTCGAGACCATTGCCATGCCTTTTCAGGAAATCCCTGCAATGCTCTCCTTTGAAGGTAAGTGTTGGCTCATAGAGCTTCAACATTTTATGGAACACTTAAGGTGAAAGAGATATGGGAGAAAGGTCTTGAAGTTGAATAATCCACTTATTATAGCAGTATTTGCCTCACCATTGCTATCTTTCACAGAGGACCTTTTTCCATTCCCCTATGCAGACTTTTTATCCCTTTCTGATTAATCTAGAGCTACAAATATACATTTTACCACATATACGCTCCCTAACTGCTATACAAGATGCGTATATGCTTGCTACTCCATTACAACTCACGTATATTGGGATTTGTGCCATAAAATATAAAATGAGGTCGATTTTCCATGTCACGACAAAATATCTCTGATCCCTGGCCTTCCATATACTGGAAACATTCCGACTCGGCCCTTCAGTTCCATTCTGGAGGCTATAAGAGCACAATTTCGAACTATGGAAAAGAAGGAGAAATCATTCAACTTTGAGAGCAAAGTTACTGTGGAGAAATTACTTCATATTGAGTCTACATCCCTTTGTCCCTCAAGTATGAACACAGTGTTCAGCCCCCAATCTCTTCCCTTATTATTGAGAGGACCTCTTTGCCTCTTTATCATGAGCTTGCCTTTGGTGGAGGATTGAAGTGGTGGGGACCCAGTTGGAAGGAACTTGGTTTCTTGGTTTCGAACTGTGTCGACACGGAAGTCTGTAATGTTGATACTTCTGTTGATCAATTATTAATAGAAATACTCCTTTCCCTTCCTATTGGTATCTTTCAAATATATGATTATTATCCATGGGCATGTTTGTAATGTTTATTAATGGATTATGCTATCTGATGTGCTAAACCCTTTTATATCATCACTATATACTTGCTTTGATAGTTTGTTGAGAACTTCTCGTAGGTATCAAGCTTTGGGTCAAAGTGCTCAATGGTGGAACATCATCAAACTATGGATCGAGCTAGGCCTCTTTCTTATATTGCACATTAGTTTATATAGCATATGCTGGAATTGAGTTGATTTCTGCAGTCATACATGTCTGTTGTGGTTTACCCTTGGCCATAGAGAGTTTTTCCCTTGTAACACCACTGAATCAATATGTATTTCTCAACGCACTATGAAACTAGTTCCTTGTAGTCGAAAACCTCAGGGACACACCATGCACAAGAAATTCTGGATGTCCATATCTCTTCCTTCTGAGCAAAAGGGGATGAATAGTAAGAATATGCTCTAGACCACTGGAATTTCTGGTCCTCACGCCCAAAAATATTCAAAGTATCACCGCAGAACTACTGTCAAGTTGTTGCTGCCATTAGTTGATGATATTGTTCTTTTAATCCAGATAATATTTGAAATGAGCGCTTGAGAGAGATAACAATAATATAATCTTCGACAAATCATTCTTTAATGCAATTTAATTAGAAATATCCTTGATCCCTTCACTTATTAATGATTATCTTTACGAAACCTGCATGATGAATTATTAACATTAAACCATACTTAAATGCGTATTGGGAAAAACATGAAGATGGCGGGGACAGACGAGAGCAATTAGGATTTGGAAATTTTGTGAACCTGGGAACTGGCGAACCCACGATTGTGAAAGATTGAAAAGAGGCTAAGAGTTGTACTGCGATCGTTCGAAATCAATAGAGGAGAAATGAGATACTTAGGAGCTCGTTACATTTGACGGTCATAATGTAGATCATGAATCTTTGGGTACAAAACTGATATCACAGAACTTGAAATATGAAAGCTTGAACCCGTGAACCCGTGGTTGGAAAAATGGTTAAGTACATAGTAACATGACGGTCGATTGGACTCATGATATGGGAGTATGGATGGAGGTGAATATTCACGAGTCCGCCAACCCATGAACCCACCTTTTTCAAAAATGACCAAGTATAGTAACTAGAAAGGGAAAAGAGAAGGGGGAAAATAAATGGAAAAAAGAAGTTGGGAAAATAGAAAAGGGGAGGGAAATTTCGGAAGAGAGAATTGATATCAACAACTACGTCCATGGAAACCCCCTTCAGAATCCGCGAAAGAACATAGGGAGCTTGAGTATTTTCAGAATATTGGGGGCTCAACAACAAGAACATCTTATATACCCATTTAAGGGCACAACATGTCACTCACAAGGAATTGAACTTGGGTGGGGAGGGTAACATTCCTCCCAACCACCCAAGCTACATCCAATGGACAAGATTCATGATAATATATTGTCAACATGAGAAACCTTTTCCCATGAGTCCCATAGTTGAACATGTGTTTCTTTTTTTTTTAACAATTCTAGAACTATGGTTTTTCTTAGTGATCACCAATGCAAAAATTGCATTTAGGGGACAAATTTGGAATATATCATTAGGTTTTAAATATAACAACATTTCATTTTTCCAAGTTTTGGGTTGGCAATGTCTAAATACATCTATATTCTTATTGACACATTCAAATAACTAAGATTATTTGTATAACATAGGCATGTGGAAGGACAATTTTCTTAGTCTCATTGACAATAAAAATTGCACTCATTTGTAAATGCATTGAAAAAATAATAATTAAACTTAAAATAATTTAAAAATCATGTCATTTTAGCACACCTGTCTACTTCATTATGATCATTTGAGTAGATCATCCAAATAATTTTTATTAGTAGTGGTATACATTAAAATTTTGTGCTTGGGATGAGGAGGGAAGTATTGTACCTTTGATGAGTGCTTCATGGACATGGTTTGTAGCTAGAGTTTCTACCAATGACTATGTTCATAAAGTGATATATAGACGAACCTTGTCTATAATCCTTTAATACATTATTGCCATTTTTTCTTGTGTAATTTCCATGTGTCATATATTCTCCTTTATCATTAGTGATCAATATATTAAGGGTTTTCTTTCCCTCTAAAAATGTGCCAACCAATAATTAGTACCTTGTTCTTTATATTTTAGGGAAACCATAGTGTATATCTACCCTACAAAAGTGGAGTTCTAATAGGTGAGTCCACAAATTTCTTTCCAAAAATATTTTTGAAAATATTAAAACACTAAATTGACAAAGTGACATGCACTAATCCTAGAATATCAATTTTGACTAATATGCTCCTTCATAACCATATCTCATTACATAAGATTTGAGAAATTATCATGATATGGTGAAATAGATGATTGATCCTCCTCTAACTGGGTTAATTCAATAATTGCATCCTAATCAATGGCAAGTGATACACGGTCCCATGTGTTGACCCAGTTGGTTGATTCATAGTCATCCCACTACAAGGAAAACCTATTTTTGAAGAAGTACATCTCCCTATTCTGTGTTTACCAAAGGTTTCTAATGGAGGAGGGTGAGCAGAGGTTTTCCCATTAGTGCACATAAAAATGGTTTTGCGCATGTCTGGTGTTGTATCATAACACATGCACCAATGTGCTTATATATATAAACACACTGCACATAAAAATTCAAAAATGGCTTCCCAAGCTTGAATTTTGTAAAACAAGATATTTCAAAAAGAAATTCCAGCTCATGTGTAATAGGCATATAAATGCACAGGGGATTATTAGAAAATACAACAACACTGGTGCATCTTGGTACATCATACAACACTTTAGGGTTGAATAATAAATATTTTTTTATAAAAGAGATTATTTTTAAACAAATTAGTATGTGGTGCATTCTATTGCTATAGGTGCCTCAATGCATACAATACCATGATCATCATGTTAGGGTTAAATTTTTTGAAAAAAATCTTATTTGTGCACCATAGACATATAATTACATGTTACAAGAAAAATCCGTTAGTTGTAGTAGATCCTACCTATCCAATGATCATGTTGGTTATATGCCTCCTTGGTAGATTAACACAAGGAAGAGGATACTCACACTTCAAATGGTCCTATTTTTGAAGTGGTGAAATGGGGAAGAAGGAGAGGCGATGAACTTGTGTACAAGCCCTCTTAGGACCACTTAGTGAGGTGTTGTCCTTCCTCAACTCACTAGAGGGTAGAAATGTTAAAAATGATGAACATTATACAAGGAAAGGGGATTATAAGCTCACAAAATTTTCAAACCAATGAAAAAGAAAGAGTGAAAAACAATCTATTGTGGCTTTTACACACTAAAAAAAAAATATTTAAACAAGTTTATGGGGTTAATTGGGGCCTAAATCAACTAACTGGGTAAAAATTCCAAGTATGGACATGTAAAAATTAGTCAAAGATGCTTATGAAACCTACAATCCATTAATTTCTTATTGTTGGAATTTATAGATAGAAACCAAGAAAAGGTGAACATGAAATTGATTTCACTTAATTAGGCCTGAAAAATAAGCCCAAAGTGACTTGGAAAGAAATATGGATAAATTAGAAGTGATATGGATGAAAAAAAACTTAATTTATGACTCAAATTATATTACCTGTAGGTTGCCACAACTAAGAAAAGATGTGTTTGGATTTATAACCAACTCAAAAAATTAAAGTACTCATTTCCCTATGATTTCCTATGGGATTTGAGGTGAATTTGAGATGAGGAAACATAATTTTGGTGTTGTTGTTTTTAGGACAACAATGTGTTTCCCCTGTGAGAGGGTCCTTTACCCCTATTCAATGAAAAGAACAAATGTTGACAACATTGTTGGTAATGGTAATTGACATGTCAAATGATTGAAGCTGGTAGTTTTTTTTGTTAACACTTTAGGGGGACGATAGTGAAACTTTATGACAACAAAATCACTTCTATGATGACTATAAAAAACCTTGTTATTTACTAATTGTGATTTTTTTTTTGAAATATTCCAGGCTATGATAATTTATCGAGAAAAGGGTTTATAGCAAAAGACTTAAGAAATTAAAATGGTAAATTTTATCCAGTTTTTATTTGATTAATCATGTATGCAAAGGGAACCATTCTATTTTAAATGTCATCCCAAGCGAGTTCACACCTTTTATCTCACAACATTTGAGTACCACTTGGCATAAAAAAGAGTAAGGTGGCAACCTTTTGGTCCATGTAATCAAATGGTTGGAAGTAAAGAGTACTCCATGAAGTTCATAGAAGCAGGGGTTACCCATTTATCATCACTAACACTTTTAGGCTCTTAAAATTGCTTCAATGGAAGAAGGATGCTTGTGAAAAGGAAGAGGTCCAAGACTCCCTTAAGAAAGTTTAGTTCGAGTTATGCAAACAAAGAAGTATTTGTTGGAGAACCAAGGAATTGCATAAGTGAAGAGTTATGAATTTCGAGAAAAGACGGTGTCTAAAGACATTGTTACATCACTGAAGCATAAGAAGCATATATCAACCTACAATGGATAACCCACAATCACAAAAATGACTATTATATATCACCACACTTGATCAGTTGATAGATGCTCTCTAGAATCATCTATATATAGCCCAAAGTTTAACTAACTTTCTTAGAATGAGGAATTCAAAGTCAACTATGATCACCTTACGCACCTAGATATGCTACTTTTCCACCTCAACCTATACACCAATCCACTAACATGGGACCACCTTTGGTGGACCTAACTGAGCAGTCGACTACCTAGTCGACCTCTCTAATTGACTCTCATGTTGACCTTCATTTATCCATTGACTGTTTCCATAAGATCTAGAAGTAAGATGAACCTATTGTTCCAACACCTTGTTATTGGGACAACTCTCTGGAGATTCAATAGGTGAAATTATCTCTGTAAACCTACCCATAATTGTAGCTTCATGATGCCTAAGAATAACCTAAAGTTTCACAAACTTAGCTTATATTAATGGTCTCTTCATAAAGAGATAGGTGATCTGATCATCTATCTTGCAATAAAAAAGAGACACAATGGTTTCTTATATCATCTTAAATAATGAGCATGAAGCTCCACATGGTTCATCTTACTATGAGCAATGAGGTTTTAGCTACTTACATTGCACTTTTATTGTCACAATACATGACAATTGACTCCTCAAAAGGGGAATATGAGCCCACCTGTTGGGCTGTAAATCCACACTACCTTTGTGCCAACATTAACTACACCTCTATATTCAACTTTGGTGGTTGGAAGAGAGAGCCCCACCTTTTTCTTTTTACAAGACTAGACTATGGGTCTAGACCCAAGATGAAACACATGGCTAGAATTTGACTCACTGTCATCTCCATCTCTAGCCCAATCCAAGTCAATATAATCAATTTGATACATATTCATACTGCTATGTTATACTAAGTTGATAAGTACCCTTGATATAGTGAACACTCCTATTTGCAGTGTTCAAGTGGTCTCCTTTAGATATTCAAATAAACTCAAAGACCACACTAACAACAAAGGAAATATCAAGTTGATCGTGAATTAAATAAATAAAACTACCAACATACATACTTTGTATAGAGAGTATCATCAACTTTTAAATAATCATACTCAATTAACTTTACTTTCCACTATACCTTATAGCACACAATTTACAATCTTCTATTTTGAATCTCTCCAATAACTTCATCATGTAAGATGTAGATGTAGCACATGGTTTATAGTGTTCTATTTTAAATAAATTTTAATGTTTCTTGATTCCCTATTTAGATTAATCATGCTATATATTTTTCCTCAACATTGTGTCACATGTCAATACTTTGCAATATTCTTGTTATTGTAAATTCGAATCAATATATATTATGTAAAATATCCATAAAAACAACAACATCTATTATTGCCAATACAAAACCATAAAAAGGTTAAAATATTTGTTTAGTTGAGATTCTATGTTTGGAGATATGATTTGGTCTGAGAGTCAACATACATCCATTCTTTTGCTTAGAAAATAGATAACATTTCGTGGGGAAAATTGGAGTTTATTCACATTGTATGGAGGAAATTAAAACGACTTTTGGATCATTTTATACCATTTCTTGATAAAAACAAGTTACGGGTTATTGACAATAAGGTATTAATAATTACATAATATTTAAAGTCATCGAATAAGGTAGATTTATTGACAATATGGTATCAATATTCACTAAGAAATTAAAGTCAATAGATAAGGTAGGTTTTGACTAGAATTATGTAAGGTTTCTTTTAAATAATGATATGATTGAAATTTTGGTTTGATCGTGATTCATGAAGACTAATATGTGTGAGCCTCCAAGAATCTCTATAGGGTCAAAGCACGTTAAAGTTTTAAGACTAATATGTGTGAGCGTGGAAGAATGTCTATATGGTCAAAGCACGTTAAAGTTTCGCCGCATTTAATAATTTGACATTTTCGTTCAAAGTATTGTAGAAATAGATATTTATTTAGAAATTTTGTAAAGTAGCGTGACATTACATTCTTTATGATATTTTTAATTTTTTTAATAAAATATTGAAGTTAAAAAGCTTTGAAACAATGATATGTGTACATGCGTTATATATATATATATAAATTAATTAATTAATGAGTGTGTATAGCTGGTTATATAATTTATTTTTTGGTGTGTAGGTTTTACATGATGTTGAATTTTATGGAAATAAATTGTATAAGAAATTTCTATTGTCCAATGTTTTGAGTAGATATTGTACTCATCAAGGCACATAAAACTGAAAATAATAATAGAAAAGGGTTGTTGGATTGAGAATTTATAGAGAGAATAAAAGATAACCATTGTAAAAGAGAGTAAAAAAAATGTTTTCAAATGTTTGTTGAAAATATAATAGAAATAGTCAAAAGGATAAGTACTGGAAAAATGATAAAAGTAGGGGGGAAGGGTGTATGATTAAATTAGTTAAATTAATAAATAATGAAAGGATAAATAAATTTAAATGATTGAATAGAGAGCAAGCGCCTGGAGAAAATAAGAGTTGAGAGAGAGGCAAGGGAGTGATGAAGGAAATATTTTTTTTGAAAATAGGAAAAAGGTTAAGTTGGAGGAAAAGAGAAGAATCAAGGGGAGGAGAAAGGAAGCCAAAAAAAATAACTAAAAATGGGAGGGGTGAAATTTTCACTGACATAAACAATGAATGATTGGTTTTCAGGATTGGCTAAGTTTGTAGCCATCTTCATGATTGAATTTGTGAGGGTGTTTTTCAATTTATAGTGCTTCCCTAGTGATTTAAGATGAGTAAAAGGGGATTGACAAAATAATTTCGGTTTGATCAAAACATATAGGGTGTTTAAAATTGCAGGAGTGTTCAACGATAACTTATTTGGAAATACGGTTGTGGTAAGTGTCTTCTACATGTTCATTCATACGAGCTTTGAATGACCTCCCAATTTGGCCAATGTATGATTTTCCACAGGAGCAAGGAATTTGGTAAACTCCTTGGCCAAGCATAGGGTTAAATTTGTCCTTGGTAGTTCTAAATAATTGTTTAAGGGTTTTACAGGGTTTAAAAAGTGTTTTAATATTCTTTTTGGCCAATTTTTTTTAGAAATGATCAGTAGTTCCCTATATGTACGAAAGAGAAATGAGAGGTAGGGGAGGGGTTGGAGAAGATTTTTTGGACAAGTGGAGTGTCCACTCGAAAAATTGGACAATAGAAATTTCTCCCACAATTCATTTCCAAAAAATTCAACACCATATAATTTATTTTTAAAATAAATTATTAAGTCCATGATCTAGAAACGATAGAACATTGCTTTTTGAAATAATGATTTATATTACTAGGGAATTTGCAAACAATAACATTTCTAAGAAAAACATAAATATATGGAATCTACTTAACCAATTCTATAAAACTTTTAAGTTTCATAAGAAGTTGTGTTATGCATAGCTACAAATATCATCAAAATCAAACACATTGGCAAATTTCAAGAGGCAAAACTAGTATAACCATGTTTTTTAGTCCCAACCATCAGGTTCGTTAGAGTGAACCTAATCCCAAACCAATCATGCCAATGTACCGAGCTTATATATTCATGTCCAACATTTATCCTACCCAAAATTGATGCAACCTACCAATTGCAAATACACACAACATTAAACATATACAAAGCAAAGCAAGGGACACCCAAAGATTTTACTCAAGAAACTCCCAAAGGGGAAATATTATTATAAACCATTACATGTCTCTTCTATGTTGTACAAATGGTCCCTTTATAACTATACATGACCATAAAAAATACATCGTAATTAGATATTTAATTGAAACCAAATTTATAACTATCTCCCTAACTCTCTTCACAATATCTCCATGAATATCTCAACAAATCTCCATCCCCAACTTCTCTCATTTCTCCTCATCTCTCATTCTCATGTAGAATTCCAGAATTAGTCTACCTCATTACAAAGGCATCATTTAATTAATTATTCATGACCACAAGTAGGATTTACTTCATCATACTCCACCCTTAATCAATAATTGTGATCCCATTATGCCACCATCATCTTATGTCTTTTCTAGCCCATTTTCATCTCCAGTCTTCTATGATCTTTGTCCTTCTTCATTATTTTCCCTCAAACTTCTTCATCTTGTACCTGAAAACATAGACAATGTTTGTTTAAGTCCATATAAAAATATTACCATCCACTAGAGTACATGGGTCACCAGTCGTCATATCCGCTCGTTCTCTAGGAAACCTTTTCTTATACATGGTTCACCAACCATTCTTCCATTGCCTCTTTGCATACCTATACTTTTATTCCCCCTACATCATCCTCATCCTCATCCTATGTTTTTGGCTTACCTATAACCATGCTCTCAATGCTCCTGCATAAAAAAATCAAAATTCAAATAATGCATATGTTATAAAATGCATATGCATTTAATAACACATATGCATTATATGACACTATAACTCCACAGATTAATATTCCCCTTGAATCCTTATTTGTCTCACAATACCCTCCATGTTTGATACTTAGGACTTCTTGGTGTTAAGTTCCTAAGTCACTTATTTCTATTCCTTGACCATTGTCAAGGCCATGAGACTTGCTTGTGGTGTGCATAACCACCTAAGGGTAGTCATAATCTTAGTGGGAGGTCAAACATCCTCTTATATAGGTCATAAATGGCGATTCAATGTATTTTTCATGGTCGTTGAGCCCTAGAAGACCTATTTAGGACCTAATCCCATTGTTTTCCTCCACTAACTACTGTCAAGGAACTAAGACCAATCCTTGGCATGCAATACCTCTTAATGACATTCATATTCTGGATCATGTTATATATTGCATGTATATATGTAAGGAAATAAGTGGTGTCTAAGAATTTCTGTATCAAGATGGTATTAGGGAAGGTAGTTTGATCCTCCTTCTTTGACATAAGTGGTATCAGAGCATGTTTTGGCATGTGTTGCAAGTTGTTTTTGTGATGAGATCTAAAGCTCAGGTTGGTGAAGATATCGAAGACTCTTATTAGGGAAAAAAGATGACTAAAGTCCTTATGAAGTTGATACTCTAGAAGAACATTAATCGACAAATCCAGAGAAAAAATTCTGAGTTAAGAATGCAATTGCAAGCTCTTGAGGAAGAGAAGTAAAGGTAGCTAGATCGACTGTTATGTACAAGATACATGATTCATGAATTACTTTAATAATAATTCCAATAATAATTCCCTTACTTTAGTAAGGAATTACTATTGAGAGTTGAATACAGATTGGAATTATGTACAAGAGACATGATTATGTGCATGAATCATGTCTCTTTATTAGATTGGATGCTCCATACAATCTGTATTATAATAATTCCAATAATAATTCCTTTCATTTACTTTAATGATAATTCCAATAAGGAATTACTTTAGTAAAGGAATTATTAAAGTAAATTGTGTTATTTATGAGACATGATAAAATTACATAGCATGTAGCATGTAATATAAATCTAAAATTGAGTGTGAGAAGTATTCTCAACCATAGATCACTTAAGAGATTAGAAATAGATTGCAACTCATGATTATAAAATCAAGGCTAGGGTGAAGGAGAAATACACTTGACTTGGCTCGAAAAGTGTTGAGGTAATAAACCCAAGATTATAGGATCACGAAGGACCGTGGTTCAAGATCTTCGATAGGTGAAGAAGGACCTTTATCTAGAGATCATACATGGCAAGGAGAAGAGAGAAAAATGTTGATTAAGGTTGGTTGTCATTGATGTCAACCCTTGAAGAAAGACCCGTAGCATAAAGGTTTGGGTAATGGACCCAATATTGTTTGATGTAAATATGACTCATTATTGTTTTG
>SNQJ01S0034666.1:9283-29828 GCA_010110895.2 Picea sitchensis
CAATGTCTGTTATCTTATCCGATGGCTTCATGTAATGATGATGAAATGATGATATACAGTAAATGTACAGTTGGAAAACGCTCTTCGACAAAGCCAGCCTTAAACAGTTGAAAGACTTAGAGGTATTCTCAGTAATATGATGGTATTAGAGGTATTCTCAACCATAATCACCAGAGACACTGATTTTTCTTGCATACTATTTAGGCTGCAACAACAACCATCAAAAGTAAGTTAAATATTATAAGAAAGTACATTATTCTATTAGAAGTAGACTCAACAATAACCACCAGAAATACTAATTTCTCTTTCATACTATTTACAGATTTTGAATGATTAAAAGTTAACAGCCCAAAATCTAAATACCCAGCAGAGATGAAAGTCTGTCCTTAGATACTGCCAATAAATTATTGTAGATGAAGTAATTTTCCTCATAAATCATTACACATTCTGAGAAAACAATCAATATAACTTTCGTCGCTGCAAATTTAATTTTTATCACCTTCTCAAAGAAGAAGAAAAAATTCTCACCACGAGTGTGAGATTTATTTATAGAAATTGATTCTTCCGTACGTTGATAAATGAATAACGGTTCTGGCTCCTGGGCACGAGCAACCATGATAATTAAAACCTCATTTAACCATGGGAGCAGAGCCAGGAAAGCGTTGGTTTCGAAATTTATTATTTACTGGAATGTGCAGTGTGGAACGTGAAGAGCTTTTTCTTCACCGATATTAAACTGTCTCTGAAATTGTCAGTGAGCGATATCCTTTTTTGGCTCTTTCTGCTGCTTAAAGTTAAGAAAGACAATTTACAACTGATTTTGATCATGTGAAAAACGCTTTTGAACAGTTGTTTGGTATGCTAATTATAACGATTCCAATTGCCTGTCACGAGCGTCCAGTAGTAACGCCACACCTCATTTAACAGTGGGAAAGGACCCGAGGAAAGCATTGAATTGGATCTGCATGTGGGACCTCAGTGCATGTGGGACCTCAGGACGGCAACGTCTCTTTCATTCATTCATTTGGATATTTTTCATGGATATGGATGATTGATTTCTTACCAGAGAGCTTGCAAAACAACTCTCAAATGTTGCCATTTATATATCTAAAAAGAGTTGCTTTCTATCGTGTATTCACAATTTGGTTATATAGCTGAATTTGGTGATAACCAGAGAAAATGTCTAATTTGGTGAAAATATAGGAACTTTGTAGTTCATCTAACAAATCATCAATGACAGGAATGATAAATTTATCTTTGATGGTCAGTTTATTTAGGTGACGAAAATAAGGAAATTCTTTTTTTAAAACCATCACCACTGGTGAAGAATATGGGCTAGTACTAGGGTGAATTACCCCCGCCTCCATTAATTCTTGTATCATATTTTCTATTTCATTTTTTTGAGCAAAGGGATATATGTAGGGAAGTACATTGACTGCGCGGAAGGAGAGGAATGCTATGATCATGCTCATTCCTAGAAGGAGGTAAGGCTGTAGGAATCTCAAAGATCTCAGGGTACTTGTCCAAGATGAGTTACATGCTAGGAGAAATTACTTGAGAGGGGTGTTTAGTGACCTGGCGTTGAGTAAAAGAAATGGAATTTCTCCTCACAACATTTTTTTCGAATCTTGTTTGGCTAAGACAAGATAGGTGGTATTATCACCCTGATTTATAGCCTTATTGCAAGTTCAATTAACCTTCAAGTTATTAACTTAAAGACCAACTGTTGTATTTTTATAATCATTTATCAAATGCAAACTGAAACAAAGAAGTTTGATTTTTTTAAATAATAATTTAAACAAGAAGAAAAATCACATAATATGATAGAAATAAGAAAGACCAAGAGAGTTGAAAAACCATCAATGATTTTATTCATTCATTCTATAATAACCAATACACTTCACATACTTCCAAAGTATGGAACAAATGAAATTTTAGCATCCTAAGGTAACACACACATAGACTACTGGTGCCTTCAAATCAGAACAAGAATGATAATCCAACAACCACAGTTTGCACTCCGTTATGACTCTGCACAAGAATCCTATTTAATACTGAGAAATTGATCCAAAAACCAAAAGAATTTTGCAGACTATCAAACAAACAATCAACTTGGAAGCATATCAAAATTCAATGTTTCTCGGTCCTAGCTTTTTGTCACCTTCAACAGACCAAAATTCAATGTTTCTCGGTCCTAGCTTTTTGTCACCTTCAACAGACCCTGCTATCACAAGAAGTGTCTTAGCTTAGAAATTGGAGATGAATGAAGTAGTAATGAAATCTCACTTGGAAGTAAGAGAAGACCTTATCAGAGAAATGTGTTCTCTCCTCCTTTTACTTTGTCCAACTTAATCCTTTATATATCTCTAGGGTAGTTGAATCATTCAACCACTTTAAGTTAACTCACTAACTAACATCTTGTTAGTTAATATGAGAGATGTCAAGTAAATAAATAAATAATAATAATAATAATATGATAAGGGTACTAAATAAAAATAATAAGTGGGGACCCCTATTTCATTTAGACCAAATTAATGAACCATTTCCTCCTTGTAAATTCCACCTTAGATGAAATACACATCAGCTTGCCACATCATGCAACCCATGCATAAGATTAAATAAAAGGCCCCTTGTCACTCCATGTAGCAATCATTAATTTTACCAAAATTTAACCATTATATAAATCCATGTAAAACATGCAGCATAAAAACATATGGCTTCCCAAAATATAAAACTGTCAAAAGTATGAGCTGTCCAAAATAACATGTTGTCAAAAACATAAGCTGTAAAAAATAATATGCTATCCAAAATGAAGTGCAAATAAGTTCATATACAAATTCCAACAAAATCATGAAAAAATATATTTGATGTGAGAGGTTGTCCCTCTCTTGCCATGAATACTTTCATCCCTTTCATTTCTCCCAACTGATGAACCTACCTTAGCAGATTTCTGATAATTTCCTTGCACATGTGAAGTGACTGAATGTGATGACTCATGTGATGAATTAGACTCAAATGCTACTACTTTCTCCTTCTCTTGACTATCTTCAAGCTCAATGATCTTGGCCTTAGCATGATGGGCGTGTGAGGCTTGGGATATAGGTTGTTGATGCAAGGAAGGAGCAGTAGGCTAGGAATGGAAAGGAGGATGCTGAGGGTGATCAATATTTGGCCAACCATGTGACTTTCCAGAAAGAGGGTGTACAACATTTTTCTATCCATCATGTTCTAGTCTAACTAAGGGAGTGAAACCATGGTTTGGGACTGGAATACTGATGCTTGGATGAGGGTTCTTAGGCATAAGTGGAGGTCTATAGGCTTGTTGGCCAGCCACGTTGAGGAAACCTGTCTACAAAAACTGATTAAATTCTTTTGAATCTGCATCAAAATGTATAGAAAATTGAAGCCTCTTATTACCCCTTTGCAAAGGACCTATTCCTCTACCTCTATTGTTTCCTCTCCTTCCATGACTGACCCTACTGAAAAATATCATTTTGATATACATATACACAAATCAGAACCAAAGTTCAACTAATATTTCATCTAAAACTTTGCAAAAAAAATAATATAAACATGGTTTTGTTCATAACAATACATATGCAAGCAATCATCATGCAATTCATGCTCTCAAAGCTAGAAATCACTTAGAACGGTGATTTGAAAAGGGCTTTGGGATTAAATGAAATGATTTGTAATCATCATAAAATGGTAAGTATGACATGAATGAAAAATGGATTTTTCACTACCATGGCCATCTTCCTTAACTCCTTATGATTAATTGTACCCAATTTAAAACTCATTATCTCAACTATAAAGGAGAGTTAATCGTGAACAAGTTAAATACTTCTCTCATGATCAATTCAATTATGGAATCCAATACTTTACACAATTATAATTAAATCATGTGAATAAAAAGGGAACTTGGGAAAATGGGTTGGGATTGTAATGAGCGAAAAGTGTTATTTATGACAAGGAATGTAAATGGACATGCATTAATTAAAAATTTTATGATCATATTTTATTTTCAACTATTCATAACAAGCATAATTATAACCACATATAATCATGGTGCTTAAACAAAAGTCCAATCATAATTCCTTATGTCATTGCCAAATCCTTCATTCAACTCATAACTTGCAAAATATTTCAACAATAAGTCTGTCTCTAGCTCAAGTACTATCTAAAATATTTATTATCTTTTGTTCATCATACCATGCCCACCATTCATGATTTCTTCATTTCTGTTGAATACCTTTACATGATTTTTCAATATTTTCCTCAATTACACAGTGTTATCATTTTTGCAATTAATTTATAAATTTCAAAGTTATTTTACAATACAAACGATCAAACATAAATCCCAGTGGACACCAACTTCATCATATATCGATTTATTATCAAAAGTTTCAAATTCCAACTTCATCATAAGACCTAAGTTTTTCCTTCACCAATTGGATTGTTCAATCAATAAATCCAAATTCGAACTAGCAGATTCAATTTGTAACAACAACCATAAATCCAAATATGCATCACATACATGAACAAATAAACTCAGAGATGTCGAGGGTTTTAAACCCAAAATTTATTTTTAAAACTTGGTTGGGATCGCATGCAAGAATTACAAACCGAGTTCATAATCAAACTACCATTCATGAGTGTTTTGTATTAGTTTGTGGGGCATCTCCATTTGAAAAATCGATAACCCATAGCCTGCATGCAACCCTTTGCATGCGACCACAATGAAGTGACTAGACCCCTGGGATGTAATGCCAAGTTTCAATAATAGAAAAATCAAGAGCAATGGGTAAAGGACTGGTATTACCAAACACTACAAATGAAAACTAGAATCACGTAGAGCACAACAACAAGTAGTGGCAACCCATAACCATTCAATCAATGAAACCCCAAATCTAAGTTAATCAAAAACTTTCTTTTAAACCTTGAACAAAGAATATTATGCATGAGGCCGTGGAGTCTCAAAACCAAATGAATAAACAAACACATGGAAGAAATGAAACTCTTTTGCATATGGCAGTTGAAAAAAAACTAAACCCGTGAGATACATAAAAAAAAAGAGAAGATATGTATGTGCCAAACACAGTGATAATGGGTGGAAAGTAAAATGCACAAAGCTCAAAAACCTTTATCTGCAACTCTTCAATAAATGCCTTTTGATTTCAACTATTCGGCTAAAAAAAACCATACATTTTCGTTCAAATAGGAGTACCATTCTTCATATTTCTAGAATCATAACATGAGAGAAATCAAATTAACAAGCCCAACACATCATTCACAGAACCAAGAGTAAATTATTAATCAAAGAACAATGTTAGATGAAAGGGAGTCGAAACCTTGGTACATGGAGTTGTGTGTTACTTATTTTCCTTTTGAAACAGTTACAATAGCTACATCCCGGTGATCAAACCCTTCCTCAAATCAATGTGGATTGAATGCCAAAACTCCAAAGGTGGTAGCCCAAAACAACCAAAGTGCAATAATTGTTGGTCATGTCGCGCTAGGGTGGCGACTAACATTAATCTTTTACAAACCCCAATAAATTACCACGTCAAAACCTCAGGCATCCGATGAATTCCAAGTGTATGCCATGTCATACTACCTCACATCCCATATATATTGCCATTTAACTCATTTAATATCCATAAATCTCTCCTTTGAATAGTCTGCATTCAAGTCACATAATATATCCCAATATACACTAACCTTGCCAAACCTTTAACATACAAAACCTTTGAATCCATTGTGATTTTCAACAGCAAGGTCAATACCATTCGTATCTTTGTAAATCATATGATATGTGTCAAAACTTATACATGTAATCAATGGTATATATATGATCGACATACTATATACATATGTAAATTGTCATATTTATCAAGGAGTTGCGAAATAAAACTTATCATAAGCATGCATAAAATGACATGACACTTAGTAAGAAATATGATGACCCTTTTTCTTCCATTTGAAACCACAAAATTGCAAACATGGCCATTGTGAATCTTGTTTTGATGGAAGTTATGCACGACATTAATGCTCAAGATTGGAATTGCATAAGGATTTTTAATAATATTTTGATGCAAACTGTTATCAATCACTTGTACTGAGAAGAAAATACCAAGCTCACGTGTATCAACAAAATACATGCCTTCTAATCATGTTAATTCCCAAATATCATTTTAAGGGAATCCTCTTTGAATTTGTTTTTAAAACAACACCATAGGGGGTCCCACTTATTAGTTTACTTAGTATGTATGTATATCCATATATTTATTTTTCGCTAAAATTATATGTGCCTTGCAATTATTTGTAGGCTGGTGAATTCATGACGATTTTAAGAGTTGACACCTGGATGACATTAAATTGAGCAATCACACCATGGTGGCATTTCTTCAAGATTTTTTCCATCATGTGAGAGTTGATGATTTCATAGGATCCCACTTGGAGACCCCTGAGAGTATAGGGGTGAGATTCTTGGCTGAATCTCATATATAATTATTGATAATCCATTGTGATCAACCCCATAGTGTGAAGCCATTACATGACTAATACAATATCACAACCACATGGAAATAGAGAACATGTGGGTTTTCATGTGCTAATTACCCATTTGGAGTTTGAAATTCTCACAATTGCCCCCACACTTCATAGTACCACCATTATCGATGAGGATTTGAAAATTAGAAACATGGTGGACAAAGAAATGGATCTCATCAGCGAGCCTACGATGAATAAAATTATGGGTTCTACCACTATCAATCAACAACACAACTGACCTATGTTTAATGTATCCCTTGATCTTCAATGTCTGTGGGGCCTAAATACCTGAGAGTGCATGAAGCAAGATGACCAGTTCCATGGATTCCATCAGCATGACAACTGGATATTCGACATGATCACTTGGATGAGACACCACTTGGCCTGAAACCTCATCTGGTGGGATGTTGTCATAGTAATAGGAAGTTGAGGCATTAATCTGGAAGAAATCTTTTTCTCTACATTTATTCATTGGTGCATCATTTCCACGATAATAAGTAGCAAAGAAATTGCTTATGACGTTTTTCCACATTGTGGGAGAGACCTTTGGACCCAGCAAGTTTGGGACCAAAGTAGAAGGGTATGGAGAGGACATGTATTAAATGGATCCTTTAGAGGGATGGCGCCTAGAGGATGGTATTTTCTTCCCTAGCTAATTGACATGCTTGCAACCATGTAGTAGGATGATGCATGTTCGCATGAGCCTTGATAGCTTCTTTAAACCACCGATAAAACATTCAAGGTAAAATTCATTAGATAAGCCCTTGGTTTGGATAAGCAATTGTTCAAATGCCATGATGAAGTCCATGACAGATCTATTTTGAGACTTGGTGAGTCGGCCCAAAAATTGTGATTCTCTATCAAAACAGGAACAAACTGCTTTAGAGAACATTTTCCAATTGGGAGTTCCTGGATAACATTTCTTATGCATACCACTTCAATACTTCTTGATCGGTACAAAACCCCTACATGGGTTTTGGTCTCATCATCTCGAATATCATGAAGGAAGAAGTATTGTTCCCAGAAACCCAACCGAGTGGGTTGGAACCATCAAATTTATGCATGTCTTTAGGAACCTTATTCCAAGAAGGTGGAAAACCCCAAGGGGAGCGGGAGGACTGAGTATGTTTATAATGAGAAGACTAAAGGTATTCTTTGTTTGGCTCAACATTACCCACAGCTGAAGAGTTGCACCAATTTTTTGTATTTTTGGTCAAGGGTTGTGGTGAATTCATTGCGGAGGGAAGCTATGTTACCATCAATTTGTTGTTCTAGGTGGGACACTCTATCCTCGAGGTTTCTTGGGTGAGGAGAGAGTGAGTGGTAGTGAGAGAGAGCTTTGGTGTGAGGTGTGAGAGATGGAAAACATGGGATTAAAAATTATAGGTACCATGATGATCAGGGTTAAGGGAGGAATATAATGGGATAGAGTGATCAGGATAAAGAGAGGAATATAATGGGATAGGTCTCAAGAAAGGATTCCTAGAGGGGGTTGGGTCCATAGGAAAAAAAAAAAAAAACTTAAAATTGAAGGGTACCACTGCGATCAGAATGAAGAGAGGAATTCCATCGGCTAGGTCACAAATAATGGTGCTGATAGACTTATAATTTTTTTTTTACTCCTATTTAGTTATAATCCGAACTGAATAATACTGCAGAGGCGGAATGCCCAAATTCTTAACATGAAAAAAGATGTAGTAATTTCGCAACCCCAATGCAGACAACAAGGCTGCACTGCAATAAATATTGTCTTTTATTTTTTTATTTTGTTCCCAAGGGTTAGGGATTGCAAGAAATCTATAGTCAAGGGTTTCCCCTATGCTATATCTCTCTTATATACGTGCGGCGTCCAACAATAATACTCGTCCCAATATCTCAGGGCACCAACTAAGGAGGCTAGACCATACTCTTAGCCATACTACCCTACTACCTAGGTACTAGAGAGTCACTTCCTGAGTTTTGTTCTCAGTGACACTATAGCAGTTAGGCGGTCAATCAGTTTATCTATGGAGGGATTTATGATTCCTAGGTCGATCTATATACAGGTGTTGTCTAATGTGCTACCACTCGAAGGGGTGCCAACAGTGGTTACAAGGGTGTCCAATAGATGTGCGCTTAAGAACCACTTGTATTTTCTACGTTTATGACCCCTTGACTATGGGTTTATGTGCACAATGACAGATCTCTGTAGCTTAAAGATGCCAGGATACATCTCTACATTGAAAAAAAAAATTAGCCCACAAGTCTTTCCCTGGAAAGAGATCTAATACCACTTGCAATATTATTGATACAATATATTATGCAAAACAAAAGATATCTAGCAGGAAATGACAGAATAATACTGATATATCCATAAAAATATCATAAGAACACCAGAATAATCACCAGGAAGAGAAACTTTATTATGATAGCAATGTTCACTTGCCTCTTCAAGGGGACAACCTCCAGTAGAGAAAATCTCTATTACAATAATCTCCAAGACACAATATCCAATGCCTCCTACTCTTATTTATACTAATTCTACCTTCTAAGGAAACTTCCTAAGGAAGATCTTTCTAGAAGCGGAAGCTTCTATTAGGTCTTCATATGATGACTTATTTTTATTTATTTATTAGGCCTTATTAACTAATGTCGGCCTTTATTAAATAGAAAACATATCCTACTAACTAATGACCCATGGAGAGGGGTTAGGATCGGATCCTAACACACACACATTAGATCGCAATTTGAAAACATTTGTTACAATACCAACCTTCCTAACATTTTAACTAATCAAAACTATGGTGATTTAGGAATGATTCTCAAATATTTTCAAGCACATAGTTAAAATTCTAAAGAAAACTAAGAAATTCATTACCTTTATTAAGGTATAATAGACTAAATGTGGTCTCAATGGACGTTACCATCATCATTATAATCATCAAGGGATAAAAATTCTAAAAAGGGGATAAAAACCTCATAGTAATAAAAGACTCTGGACAAGTGGCATAATGCATTAAGGAAGATGGGACAAGGAATAAAACAATATCCTATCACCATACCCCCACTTCATTTATTCAAGTGTGGTAATGGGAGGGAATTAAATCTCTGAAAGGATGTTCACACATAGAAAAGGTGGGATTTGATTAATGGTTTCTTTTAGTTTCTATTGGATTCCTCCATCATCCAACTTGGTAAGGTATTTCAACTCTTTGTGGCCTGCTTTAGCTCTTATATTGGATAAGGCTCAAGAATTTAGGTCAAGATTGTTTATATTTATAAGTAGTATCTTGTTTTGAATCACTTTTTATCTGGTTCAATGGGTTGGTTTCCCTGCAAATTCCTTTAGTTTGGAAATCCTTTGGCTCTTCCCTTGGAATTGTCTTTGAATCCCATTCACAACTGCATTGAATGTCGAGGGTCATATACACTCCTTTTAATGCATCAAGAAGGGTTCACATTGGATAGTTCTCTTGAGAAACATAAGGGTTCACTAGTATAAAATGGGTTTCCTCGAAAATAAGGCATCGACTACACAAAGACCATTTCTTTTGTAACATAAATTATTTTTTTCCGAGTCATTCTTTCTCTTACTACTAGTTTTGGTTGGGAGTTACATGATATGGATGTAAAGAGAGTCTTTTTACTTGGGGATCTCACTAAGGATATTTATATGGAGAAACCCCTTGGTTTTATATAGGATGGTAATTTAGTGCATTCACTGAAGAAACCCTTGTATGGTTTGAAACAAGCCTAGAGAGCATGGTATGATAAGATTTATAAGTTCTTTATTATTTTTGGTTTTGAAATGTTCTGAAACATATCGCAGTGTTTATGTGACATATACAAATGATGTATTTTTAATTGTTGATTTATATGTAGGTGATTTGACTATCAATGGGAGTAGTGGTGATCTGATTATCACTAGGAGTAATGGTGATCTAATTATGAATTTGAAGGGGAAGTTAAAGAACACATTTGAAATGACAAACTTGGATCTTCTCCATTTCCTTTTTGACATCCAAGTTATGGAATTGGATGATGGTATCTTCATCTCTTAACCTAATTATGCATTGGATATTTTAAAGAGATTCAATATGGAAGGTTGTAACTCTTTTTTTATTTTGTTCAAATCGTGACAGAAACTACCAAAGGAATGTGATTCTTCAAAACTCTATGCCACTATGTCAAAACAACTTGTTGCAGGTAGTCTTATTTACTTAATCATAGTATATTTGACATTGCCTTTGTTTTTATTTTGGTTTCCAAGTTCATGCGAGATCTGAAGAAGATCCATTTTAAGGCCACAAGTGAATTGTTTGATATATCAAGGGTACATATCACCTTGGTATCAAATATTACTACGGGAACTCAACTCAACTGTCCAATATACCAATTATGATTGGGTAAGTGATGGAGACAACATGAATTTGACTTTTGACAATGTCATGGATATGATTTAATTCTTTGGTCATGCATGAAACAGAGTGACATTAACCTATTGACTAATAAGTTTAATACAATGGTGTATTGAATGATGGAATTAAGGCCATGTGCATTCACAACCTGATGAGTGAATTCATATTTCCTTTTATTGAATTGATTATAGTATATGTGACAATAAAAGTTCAATACAAGTGGATACTAACCCTATAGCTCACAGTAAGATGAAGCATGTGGAGCTTCCTACACACTATATTAGATAATTGATCCAAATGAATGAAACATCTCTTGTCTACTTTAGAATAGATGATTAGATTGATGAAATTTTTATGAAGCCTTTGACTGAAGCTAAATTTGTGAAATTCGAGTTGTTGCTTGGGCTTCAAGACATTGTCATTGCACCCCTAAGGGGGAGAGGGGTGTTAGAACCTCATATTAAACCCAATGTTAGAGTCACATGGCATGCTTTATGAAGTCAATTGATAATTGAGTATATGGTTGACTCGTCAACTAAGGCAATTTTCACTAGTTAGATTTGACCCATTGAGGTGTTCCCAACCACGACAACAATAACTAGCTAAGTGCAAAAGAAGGTCAAAATACAAATTTGTTTTACTATTTTGGGGCTAACTTGGATGATCTAAGTTGACCATATCAACCTATTTTTAGGGTAATTGGTTAAATATTCAAGTATTATATAATGATCTCTTCGATCAATTTATCATTCAAGTCAGTTTTTTTACGTCTTATGATGTTACTTGTGCTTTAGTGCTATAACAATGTTTATTGACACCATTAACATTTCTTGTATTCTCAATTATCTACTTCTGCAATACCCCTATTTTCCAACACCAGGGGTCCAATTTCATGTATGAGTGGTGATATAGATATCTCTTAAGGAATAAACTAGAGTTTTTGGGCTTAGAAAAGGGATTATACCCATCCATGGTTTTAAGTCTTAGAAACTATCTATAGGAGATTAAACTACAATATGATCGCTAGATATGGACGTTATACATGCATTGGAAACACTAAGATACACCACTATTGGCTAATCTCAAGAAGTGTGATATTTTAAAGTAGTATTCGTTGTTGGTTATTTGGTTTCCCTATTTGGGTCCCTCTTTAGGTGACTAGACAAATTCAGGGCCTCATTCACCAAACGATGCCCCTCATTCACAAAAAAATGCCCTAGTTAGTTTTATAGAGATTCATTCATGTCCATAAATGTCCCTAAATCATTATGGTACACTTATTTAGGAGTTTGCATGGTCAACTATCCCTTTTTCTTAGGGATTTAGGTGCACTCTCTTAACTAATTTTCCCTTATATAATGCTAGTGGCTAATAGCTTGCACATACCAACAAATTAAAAGGTATTTTTTTAAACTTCCCTATGATTTAACATAAACTCCTGTAGTTCAAAATATCAACACCCATGGTTTAATTGTTACTAAGAGAGTATTACTTCCACAGTGTGTGCAATGGCTAGCTAGGCCGTCCAAGTATTCCTAAATCCATTTACATTACATTATTGTTTGTGCTTGAGGTCTCCCTTTTGCATACCATAATTCTATTACACTAATAACTCACTCATGAACTTGTGATCTCCTTTGTGCTCTTGGGATTGATAAGGTATTGTATTTCCATATGCCCTTCATCTATTGAAGGCAACTATTAGTTCCGTGTCTAGTTTTTAATTCTTATTGTAATCAGCCTATTGAAACACACATAATGAATCTACCTACATCCCATAGTTTGTTAAAACATGATTAATAACTTTTAATCCACTTAGTAACCATCCTCTTTACCTTTCTCATAGTTTGTTTTAGATTCCCCTCCACTAGTTCACAACTCCAATCCATAAGTCTAATCTTCCTAACTTAGAACAAGCCCTATCCTCCCCAACTTAAAACAAACCCTATTTAGAACAAGCCCTACCCTCTAAGCTTAAGTCTCTTCTCTTTCACTTAAAGTCCTTGTCCTCTTAGTTAAATCTTTTTCATCCCATCTCTTCCTTTCAAAGGTCTTCCTTCCAAAGATTGTGACCACTTACTTTCCTCATGATAATTTCACACAATACACTTTGATTGCCACTCATACACGGATTTCTCTAAAAACCACTTACCCATGAAATGAGAGTCTAAAAAAGGTTCCAAGATGATAAGGAAGATGGACCAAGATCAAAAGGTTGTTATTCACATTGATGATCATTTTTCCCTTACTTGTCAATGCAATTTATTTAAGAGTTTAAATGGAGAGGTACTATGATGGTGTTTCCCTTGCTTGTCAATGCAGTTTATTTAAGAGTTTAAATGGAGAGGTACTATGATGGTGTCATAATTTTCCTAAAGGCTCCATATCCACCTTTCAATAACATTTTGACCAATTGGAAGACAATGATCATAGAAAGGTCTTTTGAATAGCTATAGAGACGGTCCAGATACAAAACCATCGAATTTCAATTTTCCAAATCATATCCATGAAGTTTGTGCACAAGTTTGGAAATGTAGTCATATAAAAATGTGTCTGTGTCTGTGTCTGTGTCATGTTTTTGGAGGGCATGCCGAAGAGGGTCAACGGAAGAGAGAACAAGACACTTTGAAGATTTTACGATTTTACCTGTATACCAAATATCTCGCTGCACAGATTTCTGAAGCTTATTTTATATAAAATTTTAGTCGGACAGTGGACTACTATCCTGTTGTAAACGACCGTTGAGGGGCAAACTAGAAGTGCTCAACAGACTTTGAGCTTATTTTGAGGCAATGTCTGTTGTGTTATCCGATGGTTTCATGTAATGATGAAATAGATTTTGTTTGGGATAAGTGTAAACTCTTTCAACCCTTTAAATTGTACATTTGTTGTATGTAAATATTAAAACTTGTTCAACATTTAATCTGAGAATTTGTTTAATGTTTATTTGACTAGTGTATAATGTTTGTTAAATATTATTGTTAATGCTTTTGTTTTGGATAAGAGAGTTTCATGTATGAATGAGATTAAGGTGAAGTATAATAAGAAAGTACACGATATTATTAAAGATAATTCCAGTAATAATCATCAAAGATATTGACTTTTCTTACATGATATTTAGGTTGTAACAATTTTTTGGTTTTAGGTATTCTGATTAGTTGTTTCATGTATGAGATTAAGGTTAAATATTATAAGAAAGTACACGATATTTTTATAGGTAATTTCAACAATAATCACTAAAGATATTGATTTTCCTCTAATATTATTTAGATTGCAAAGATTTTTTTGATCTTAAAGTAAGATCCAAAAAAATTCTTTAATTTTTTATCACTACCATCAATACAACTTTCGTCGCTGCAAATTTAATTTTTATCACCTTCTCAAAGAAGAAGAAAAAATTCTCACCACGAGTGTGAGATTTATTTATTGAAATTGATTCTTCCGTACGTTGATAAATGAATAACGGCTCTGGCTCCTGGGCACGAGCACCCATGATAATTAAAACCTCGTTTAACCATGGAAGCAGAGCCGGGAAAGTGTTGGTTTCGAAATTTATTATTTACTGGAATGTGCAGTGTGGAACGTGGAAGAGCTTTTTCTTCGACGATATTAAATTGTCTCTGAAATTGTCAGTGAGCGATACCCTTTTTTGGCTCTTTCTGCCGCTTAACGTTAAGAAAGTCAATTTACAACTGATTTTGATCATGTGAAAAACGCTTTTGAACAGTGGTTTGGTATGATAATTATAACGATTCCAATTGCCTGTCACGAGCGTCCAGTAGTAACGCCTCATTTAACAGTGGGAGAGGACTCGAGGAAAGCATTGATTGGATCTGAATGTGGGACCTCAGGACGCCAACGTCTCTTTCATTCATTTGGATGTTTTTCATGGATATATGGATGATTGATTTCTTACCATATATATGGATGATTGATGTTTTTCATGGATATATGGATGATTGATTTCAATTGTATAATTTCTGTTTTTATGATTTCATGATACATTAAACTATATATATATTTTTTTTTTTGTAGAAATATTCTTTGATTTTTTTTAGGGTGGTTGTCTTTAATCATTAAAGAAATTGTGAACTAAACTACCTCTTGGCCAATCTATTTTTTTTTTTAGGGTGGTTGTCTTTAATCATTAAAGAAATTGTGAACTAAACTACTCCTTGGCCAATCCAACTTTTTTAGTATGGCATTTTCACAGGCCATTTTGACTAAGGCATCCATGTGCAATCTTAATGTACAAATTTCACCTAATAATCTATGAATTTGACCTAAAGGGTTGCAAATTTCCTCCTCCCAATCTTGTTTACAATTTATTTCCTCTCTATTCCTTTATTCAACTATGAACAATTCATCACATTTATTAAAACCTCTCAAGGGGAGACCTAGCCAAGTAACCGTAGATGATCTTTGTGAATACATAAAACAATTAGAGAAACATAGAGAATAAAGAGAAGCCAAACTTCAAATAGAGATAGAGATAATGCTTGATAATAAGTTTGGATCCTTTGAAGATGAGTTTCAGAAAAATAGATAAACAATAAAATAATAGGGTTGGAGAATAACTACGAAAAATGGAGATTAGATTACAAGAAATGGAAAAGAAGATCCAAGAAAAGAAAAAAACTACCCAAGAAGGCTAGGTTCATAATCTAAAAAATACTACCCGGATGGGGCGACATATGGCAATAGTGAGAAAGGTGGCATGCAGGCAGCCTGGGGAGTTATTACCCCCAACCACCATCCTCATCTCGATTCCCCACACCATTTGAATGACAAGCCTTACCATCGCGCTTATGGTAGTGTGTTGCTCTACCTATGGAAAATTAATGGATATGCATGTGAACCATCTCTGGAGCTCTGAGGCGGGTACTCGTCCTCGGGCTAATGTCACTTCGGCTTTCATTCCGTCCCCCACCAACATTCAATCGATCGATATGAAGGTAAGATCGCCAAGGTATTATTTAATTTACCAAGTTATGGTGGCTCTCTGGTTCTCTCGATCTCCTATGCATTCCTACGGTGAACCTCCTCTCATCACCTCCCTCCAACTGCTGGTCACTTCTCTCATTTTCCTTTTCACCTGCGTAACTCCACTAGCTTGGAATTCACCTCTGTTGCCCCATTTTCATTGTTATCCTTCGATCATTCCCAGAGAGCGTGGAAAACCTGAAAGGGGGCCATTGTATTACAGTTTTGTTGCGAGGCACAGCTTCCCTCACCCTTCGCAACCCCTCCCTCCGACTTGATCCTGTGGAAGAGGCCAGAATTGGACTGAGACTCCACCTCCCTCCCCTCATGCCCAAAATTTACCTCCATCCCCTTATGAAAATATGCATGACATGGGAAGCTTCTAGGTGGAAGAAGAAATTCCTCGTCCTGAGCAGCACCCCTCGAACGCCCCACTCGAGCCTAGTATCATCACTAGGCCATAAGCCCAGCATATGGAGCATGGAAGCTGCTTGGTGGAGGATGAAATTCCTCCCAGTTGGTTGGCAAATTAGATTGCCAAGAACTCTACCCCTGGGATGGGCGAGGAAGCAAAAGTGGAAGCAAATTTCGATATGGATATAACTGAAGCGAAAGCAGAAGCGGATGGGAAAATTGAGCATACTATGCCCAACCCTCATCTCTTTTCGGACGACCACCTACAACTAATATTTGATATGCAGATAATCCTAGAAGAGAAAACTCAGAATCAATGCACTGCCAGCCGACGCATGGACCTCTTTTTCGACGCCTTGTGAGATTCTCCGGAGAAAAATCATTGTCCGACCCGTGGACAAAAGTTCGTCTTCACCTAAAGTACCGATGGACGTCCGGGTTTGCCAAATTTCTAGCTTCTCTCTCAATTTACATTTCAGGATTCGTCTCTTTTCAGTTTTGTTAAGTTCTATGATCTATAGTTATAGCCATGGTGGCCATGAGCTCTGGTGCATGGCACCAGACACGTCTAATGTTAGTAATATGACATATGGCAAGTTGAACTATGAAAAAACTATTATGATTATTAAATGTTTTGGAAAACCACCTGTTCTGGTTTCCCTGTTGTGGCAGAATAGGTGGAAAGCAAGTATCATTGTACTTTTTTGAAGTTTTTAAGGTAATACATATTTTCTCTTTTATTTACAAAAAAATAAAAACAATCTAAAAAATATTAATATGAGGAACAAGATTAAAGAGCTAAAACAAAATCTAAGTAAAAAATTGGTTCTAAATTTACTTTGGAAGGTATAATGGATATCAAACACATCAAATAGGAAATGAATAAGATTATAGAGTTAGACCATGAGTGTAACAAAAGACCCATGAACCTCATAATTTTTTGTTTGAAAGAGAAGAAAGATGAGAACACTCTAGCACTAGTAAGAAAGAACTACAAAATAAATCACAAATTGAAACAACTTGTTTCATAGAAACAAAGAGGTTGGGAAAAATAATTGAGCATAATGATAGGTTAATTCGTGTTAAGGTAATAAGATATAATGACCATAAATATGGAATACAATAAAAGTATGAGTCCAAAAGGGTCAAGAATATTTATAAATGAAGACCTCATTCTAGAAGATCAAGTTGAATTAAGGAATGAAGTTCAAAAGGTAGAAGAAGTTAGGAAGGGAGGAAAATGAGCAATAACTGGAATAGAAAAGTTATTATTAGGGAGAGAGACCAAAAATATAATAATAATAAATAGGAATTTGGGACACTTTGGATCCTCTCTTAGAACTATTGTGGTTTTCCGTGGAGAAAAGGGACCATGTTAAGTGAGACCCTGAGTGAAATTGATATTATATTTCTTGTTGAAACTTGGGAGCATGAAGAATCTAAGGTCCCTAAAATAGAAGTATTTGTCTTATGGTTGGTATGGAATAAGAGATCATATTGCAGAGGAATTGGAGGCACAACTTGTTACATAAAAAAGAACATTTTCCTCGCATTAGTCCTTACAAAAATAGACCATTTCAACTAGTACACGTGGATGGATATTTTAGATATTAATACTAAGAATGTTTATATAGCGATATATTATTTCACACCTATTAATTCTACCTTTGTAAGAAAAATAATATACATAAAATTGTCCTTACAATGGCTTAGAACAAGATATGTACAATCTAAGAAATGAAGGTAGTTTCCTATTGGTAGGGGACTTTAATGCTAGAAAAACAATTAGTCAAGATATTATTTTAAGCAATAATTCCAACCCTAATCCTCTATGGCTAGATGAGGACCTTGTTTTATGTAGTAGATACAAAAGAAAATTTCAAGACTTGGTTGAGAATTTGTTTTGGTACCAAGTTGATCAAGCCCTGCAGTTCTCAAGCTCTAATAATTTGTAATGGTGTAATGAAGTGGTTGAAATCCAACTAGATGACTTGTATTCATGGGCTTAGTAGTACTGTCATAGAATATGTGATATCCAATATCCTTGTATACAACTAAATAGTGAATTTTGACATCCCAAATGACCATGAGACTGACTTTGATCATAAACCTTTAACCCTAACTCTAAACTTTGTTATGCAAAAACACCCCATAAAAGAGAATTATGATAACCAAAATCAATTGGTATTCGAAAAAAATATCTCTGTAGCTTTAAAACGTCAGAATACGTCTCTATCCTAAAAAAAAAATAACCCACAATTTTCTTCCGAGGAAAGTGCTCTAACACCACTTGTAAGGTATCAAATCTATTATAAAAGCATGAAATAGTATCAAATCACTCATTCAGGTGAAGGTAAAAATGTAGAGTTTTCATCTGACCAAGTTGTAATCGAGGATTTAAAATATCCTAAGCATGTCCTTGCAACTAGAATTGTTGATGATATTACCATGTTGTACAAGTTTGACAAATTTGGGTCATCATCTTTTCCATTAGCGTTTTTTTCTCACGGTGATGACTTAAGAAAAATTTGGCATGAGCAGTTTGGTCATGTAAACTCTCGCTCATTGGAAAAACTATGTAATTAAAACATGGTGACTGGTCTTCCTCTTGTTTATTGTAGAGATAGTGTTTGTGTTGGTTTTTTTCTTAGCAAACATCATAAGGATAGTTTTGATAAACATACCTTTTGGCATGCCTCGCCCCCTTTGCAACTTGTTGATCTGAAATTTAACTTGATCTAAAATTCAAGATCTTTTAACCATTATTTGCATGTGAATTTTTAACTGTTAACCATCTTTGTAATGCAAAATTAAAGAACATCCATCAAGCACATGAGCACACAAACATGAAAGAAAACCATCTATGAACAAGAATTGGTAACGGAGTTCACCAGAATTCCTGGCTACGTCTCTAGGTCCACTCCAACAGTGAGACCGCTCTTTAATTAATCTCAAATGCTTAAAAATTACAAAGAAAAGGCTTACATAAGAGCTCCCAAAAACCAACTTTCAGATCTGCGATTCTGGGCAGAAACAGACATCATAGGTGGTTGGAAAACGTCATTCTGCAACTTTTGACTGTAAACTCAAGTATTCTTGGCTCGCTCAAATGGGCTCTGGAGGCACTTTTCTATTCGGTTACTCTGATGACGAAACAGATAGCATATTCAGAATCCTCTCGAAATTCTTCAACTTTTGAGTATAAATTCGATCTATTTCTAAGCAGGTCACCTGGAACACCTCCTGGCATGGATTCCAATGTAGTCTCTGCCTGTCAGATCCGTACAGTATTGAAAAGCATGCCACTCCTCTTCTGGAGGAACTTTTCTGTTCAGCTACTCTGATGAAGAAATAGAGAGGATATTCGGAATCCCCTCGAAATTCTACAACTTTTGAGTATAAAGTCGACCTATTTCTGAGCAGGTCTCCTGGAACACCTCCTGGCATGAATTCCAATGCAGCCTCTGCCTGTCAGATCCGTACATTCTCGAAAAGTGTTCCACTCCTCTGCTGGAGGAACTTTTCTGTTCAGCTACTCTAATGAAGAAACATAGAGCATATTCATAATCCCCTTGAAATTCTGCAACTTTTGAGTATAAAGTCGATCTATTTCTGAGAACTTTCATTTTTGAGCATTTTCTGAGCCTAGGGACCCTTCTGAGACTTCTGGGTCATTCCTAGATCCTCCTTTTCTGCATTTGAGTATTTTCGAGCGGTTTTGGATCCACCTAGATCACACCTCCCCGCTGAGAATCTTTTGGACCACAAAAAGCATGAAATCATTCAGAAAATAAGTGGGGACATGTTTGTCTCACTTGTCCTATATCACCTATCCATTCCTCCTGGAACTTGTACATATGACTCAGCAATACAACAATCAACACTGCACTAACATTTTTAAGTACATTAATCACATTTTTAATCACATCTTCATTCAACATTGTCGGACCCAACCACATACTGCTGATGAGTAATAAGATGAATATAAACATTGAACATGTGAAAGAGATTGTACTCGAACCATGCTGACTTTTAACCATAGAAACACTATCAACCAAAACAGTTGCATTGTAGTGAAATGACACTTCTTTTTCATGCTTAGGATTATTTTCTTCCTTACATTGTATTGACATAAGTGTCAAATTCTGACTTGCATTAACAACCCTTTTTAATTGTTGTGTAGTGCCCAATGATTTGTC
>SNQJ01S0034667.1:0-23387 GCA_010110895.2 Picea sitchensis
CTCTTACTTGAAGAAACACCTCGAGTGGTTTTGCACCTAGGCATGGTTCATCGCTTTGGAGACAGGACAAAGAAACAACATTCTTATAAGTGTTTTCCACAATGAATTAAAAGACTTACAAAATGATACTATGTAATTCAACCTAAGAAAACTCACTGCAGATGATAATGACAATCACGAGGGTGTTACCCTCCTCTATGACCCTAATCTCTTAGTGATTCCACCCTGCATGAGTTACAAGGATCAAATCATGAAATTTAAACAAATATGCATAAAATAAATTATATTCATGATACATAAAAAATTATGATCAACAAATTATCTCACAGTGAATAACTCGAGAAACAGTGGAGATTCGTTGACAGGTGGAGTGGTCGACTATGCAATATACTTCGAGGCAACAACCATAGTAGCCTTGATGGATGGAACAAATGGAAATGGTGGTGGGGGTGGGTGGCATATGGTTACATCCATTGTGGAAGGATGCTATGGAAGAGGTGGTGGGGGTGGGTTGCTTGCAGGTGCAACCACTCTGGATGGATGGGATATGGAATATGGTGGGGGTAAGTGGAACTAATCCCCCACGAGTTGTAAAAGCGATGGTAAAACTAGTGGGATGGAAATAGGTAACCCAAGAGCCATGATAGGGTGGCCAATGACTGGACTAGGACTGTAGCTGGAAAAAAGTGATGCAAATTGCGTACATATTAATAATATTGTTATTAGAACCAAAAAGTAAAATTGAACAAAATAAATAAAACAAATTTGACATTTAAATCAACACATGAGACCTGTGAAGGTGGTGACTTTCTCATCCTAAGAGGGATTTTATCATCATCGTATGGTATTGTAACCTATAGAAACATAAGAAAAATATATTTGAGGATGTTAGAAAATAAATAAATAACTATGGTGAATTTATCAAATGTGACACATACATGTGTATGTGGTACAATGAATGAATAGGCTTCCTCTACTGCTGCATCGGTGTTGGATACTGACATTGATGCCTTCTGCAATGGGAGGATGTTGAGCAGGGGGTTAGGAATTCCCCTAGGAGTACACAAACCTAGCATAGCATCACACCTATCATGTTCTTTGTCCTATGCACACCCTAGACCCACCCCTAAAATTCACCAATGTCGAAGTAGATGACATGGTGATCCAAAATAATTTCTTCCCATAATTTCCTCAAGAAATATAGAGGTATCTCCATGTTATTGCAGGGAGGTTTGTCGAACATTAATAACCATCTATCCATCTAGTTATCTCAAAATTATTGGTGGATTCACCAATCCATACATATATGTCTCAAATTGACTAGTGGTTGTAGTTCGGATCTAGGATCGATAAATAGAGACATCAAATACTTTTTCAAAATATTCAATTATATGACTTGGTTTTTATCGATTTCACTCCTGTAATAGTCAAACATCATAGCCCTATATTTAGAAATACTAGTTAATTTCCCTTGGAAACTTGCAATGGAGGATACAATGACGTCCAATGAAGTGGCCAATAACAATTGATTAGGATCTCTTGTACCCCTTAAGTCACGAACAATTGGTTTCAAATAGGTCAACCCTTCATCCATTTATGTGTTTATGTTTGGTGGTTGTGGTGGGTTGGGGTTTTATGCACCTTTGTGTGGTTTTTTGGGGTTTTGTTTGTCTCTAGATTCAATCTTAATTATTATGTTACAATTTTATAAGGGAGTTCATATAAAATAGGTCATTTTTTTAATTAAATTAAAAAATTACAAAAAACATGTAGATAAATAGTTTAAGAAATTAAAAAGAAGAAAATAATCACAAATACATACCTAACTTGTCTCGGAGATGGTGTTAGAATATTATACCAATTCCACAAGTTTATTCTTCTTAAAGGTAAGTGGAAACAACCTACAAAAAAACATCATTGTGAACAATCTTAAGTAGGTACTGCATATAAATAAGCTCAACTATGAGCATTAGAGTACAACTATGGTTTTCACTATGTTTTGAGTTCAATGGTTCGYTTTTGAGTTTGGCATCCAGTATGTTTCCATTTTAAGGAATTATGACTACATATCCCAATGGATGCACTATAAAAAAGGGAGTTTTTTAGTTTCCAATATGTACATATCATTTTAGTGAGTGAAAAAACTCTTTGGTTTCTGAACAGGCGCAGGTAAAATGACAAAGTTCAAAGTTTGACAAGGTTGATGTCAGGTCACCCAATAGATGAAGGGATGTGGTCTATTTTTCTTGGCTCTTTTCAGGAAAGCACCATCCCTATATGGAGCCTATGTTAGAACACATATTTAAATTTCTAAACTTTGTGTCCTTCACCGAATTTTTTTGTCAAGTTGCAATAGATTTAAATCCTTGTGTCGCCTGGCATAAGATTCTTAGCCACATTAAACCTATTAACCTTTCACAATTTTCATTAATCTTCTCTACCATCAAAATCTCAAATCCTTGGATCAAAATTTGTCAAAAGTTTCAAAGCTTCACATCTAATTTGTCGAGGCCCTTCCATCTTTTTCTTTTATGGTCATTTCTTACAATATTATTCAGCCATGCTATTTGTTTTAATATAATCTCTTCTCCAATTTTCATCATTGGTCTTCTTCACTCTCCACCTTCAATCTTTTTCAATGTTCATACTGTACCTACAAATATAAACATCATGTAAATTGTTGAAGTCCATATAAAAAAGATACCATCCATCGATAATGCATGGGTCACCAACTATTGTATCCCCCAGTGATATACAATTGTTTTTCTTGTACATGGTTCAACAACAAATTCTTGAATCACCAACCCTTTCACCCCAACAAATTATTGAATAAAAAACCTTTTCACCCCCCCCCATCAACAAATTTTTTGTCAAGTTCTACTAGCTTTAAATCCTTTTGTCACCTGGCATAAGCTTCTTAGATGCAGTAAACCTCTAAACCTCTCACCATTTTCGTCGAGCTTCTCTACCAACAAAATCTCAAATCCTTGCATCATAATTTATCAAAAGTTTCAAAGCTTCACATCCAATTTGTCGAGGCCCTCCCATCTCTCTTTGTTCGCAATTCCTCAATCTTTGAAAAGGGTCTTACAAACTCCAAGTTGCCTTTGTTATGCTATACCAAGCTACAATTCTAAAAAATTATATATAAATTATATCGTTTTAAAATGATTTTATATAATTTTAAAATAATCTTTTATTATTGTTTTAAAGTTTGGTAAAAACAAAAAAATAAACAAAAGGTTTATTTATCCAAACCCATATACAACAAATCTTTTTTTATGCAAAACATTATTGGAAAAAATACCCAACGGGCCCAATCTCCAATCAAAGCACTGAGCCAAGCACCTGCAACACTACACACGTCAACCGAGACCGAGTACCTAAATGCCAAGCATCAGGTCACATGGAGGAGGAGCTCACAAGGGGGCCCAAAAAGGGTGCACTACGCGTCAACCAATTGAGGGAACACTGGCATATAAAAATACCTACGAATTATTTCATCTGACAAATGTGGGATATATCCCAAATGCAAAAAATAAAAATGTCAAAGCAAAGAGTGCCCAACATCAATAGTAGAACACCAACGCATTGAGAAAGCTGGAGGAAATGTTATGTGGGTTGGAACATGGAGTGTAGTAGGTGTGTTGACTATATCTCGTGCATTTGGTAACCGTTTACTGAAACGATTTATTGTTGCAGAACCTGAGATTCAGGAATAACTTATTAAAGATGATGTGATTGTCTATATCCAACACAAATCAACGCCAGTTGGGAACTTTGGTCCTTCCAACCTATACAAAGTCTAAACACACCCCAATAGGTCCTAAGTCAAGGTTCCTTGCACTAATTTTTGTCTTACTCATCATTCCAAGCACCAAGTTCCACTTCGGGAGTTTTGGCCACTGGGGTATTTCAATTGTCATTTCTCATTTTCACCCGTAGGCCCGAAGTTAGGGTTCCATGATTAAGGTTCCTTTGGTTTAATTTCATATGATAAGCTTTGCAGGTGCATCGAGGCTCAACAATGCACTTCCCTATGACGAGGGAGGATGGTGCAATCCTCCCCTAGAACACTTTGGTCTCTCAACGCTTGTTTCCTAGCACATTGCCAAGTACATGGAAGGCATTGTCCCTGTTCAATATAGAAGGGGTGTTTCTATGCACTATGCCTCTTGTATGCAGATACAAGCATACAAGGCGATCAAGTTTAATGTAATCCACAGGTATTCATCGCCCATATTGAAATGCGCCCAAATGGAACAAAACAGGTGTCCAAACACTAAGATCGACACCAAGCTAGCGACCAAATGCCAAGTCACAAGGGAAAATCCCACGAGGTGTCCATAAAGTATGTGCAAAACAATATACAAGTGTTGTCTGTCATGAACCTGCACTTAGGGTTTAATGTTAAACATCACAAGAAAAAAATTGTTCATTACCCAAATTTCAAGAATAAAGGACGAGGATGTGGAGCTATGACTTGAACTTGGTGGGAAAGTCTTCTAGCATGCACTTAAGTCTGCACATGTCAAAGAGTAGAATTTTTTCACCCAAGCATCAACAACACCGAAGCCCAAAAATGCACTTACCTATGAGGAGGGAAGATGGTGTGATCCTCCCCTAGAGAACTTTGATCTCTCAACGCATTAAAAAAATTAATAGATTTACAAAAGGTCTAGAAAAATCACATGAGCAGGTTCACATATATGAGGCAAGGGTTGAATGTGCCTTAAATAAGTTGGGCAAAATGGAAGTCCTTGTCAATGGCAGATTTTTACTAGATGATATTCCATCAAACATAGATCATGATGAGGATTATCTAAATGCTTCCAATGCATCTTTCACAATCCCTCATTGTAGGAGATCAAAAAAGAGAAAACCTCCCACAAAGAATTTGTGTGTATCTCGTGCTCTTGAGCCATACCCTATCTAACTACTGGTATCCGGTTGCATTTTCTGCTAATCTAAAGGATAATACAATGGTTCCTTTTGATTGTTTTGAAGAACCATGTGTTATATTTCGTGGGAAAGATGGCAAAGCAAGATCCGTCTAGAATACATGTGCACATGGGGCATGTCCATTACAACTTGGTTTAGTGACTGACGGCCACATCTAGTTCCCATACCATGGTTGGGAGTATGCAACAAATGATGTGTGTGAGAAGATGTCATCTATGCATTTCTTGAGTGTTCACATTAAATCACTCCCATGTGTTGATAAAGATGGTTTGATCTCATTATGGCTAGGTAATGCAATTCTTGATGCTCCTCTTCCATCTTTGGTACCTCCATCGGGATTTAATATTCATGAGAAAATTGTCATGGAGTTGAACATGGCCTTCCTTTGGACAACCTTTTGGATCTTTCTCATGCTCCATTTACTCACACTACAACTTTTTCTAAAGGTGGGGAAAGTCCTAGTTTGTGAAGTTTATGACTCTAATTGCTGGGTTGCAAGGTTAGTGGGATCTCCCCACAAATCAGGGCAAAGAAAATCAATTCGAATACACTGAATTGTTTCAACATTCTATATGGGAGTAGCTTTTGTTTTTAAGATTTGCAGAGGCACTGAAGAACCTGCACATAAAGGAGGTCTTCAAGGACAATATGATATTCTTACAGGAAGAGCATTCATAAATTAAATAAAGGGATGATTTTCAAATTCTATTGAATAATTCCAAATTTTTACTACAAATTTCGAACTAGAAAATCAAATATGATAAGTGGCATTTGAAAGATGGGAAATAATTAGTCATCAGAGGTAGTTTCAAATTTCAGGAAAATAGTGATTATGTGGAAAACACATCCCATATTTCCAGGCATTAGAGTATCAACATCAGATATCTCTTCCAGATTTCGAGCATTTGAGATGAGGATAAGGTGGAAAAGTATCTTAAATTTCTAGGACCATAATCGACATCTTCAGTCAAGGGATTCCAAAGAGCACAAGTACCAGATCTGTTAGGATTTGACACCAACAACATCGAACAACCGTATCCATTTGAGATGTTTTGGCAATCAATTCTAAGTTTAGTTCTATCTTAATATCATTTTGTAACTATTACCTAGAAATTAGGAGGTCATTTATAGTTGTCAAGCAACCTTGTAACTAATTTATATTTTTAGAAAAGTCTAGAGAGCTAAAAATCTTGAGCAGAGGTTTTGTAAAGGATATATATTCATATGCATAAAAACCAAAAAGGAGGGGGACAACCCGAGAGCCTTTTGGGCTGGGTTTGTAATGCAACTTTTTTTCAGCAATATATTCTGCAAAACAAAGAGATTCTAAACCTTGTTGGGTTAAATCATGTGTTTCTTGTGTTTTGTTTATGATATTCTCATTGATTATTTTTCTTGTATTCATTTATTCATCTAGGTTGTAATAACTACAATTCAATGAAACTTCTATTGTAGTTAATGTTATAAAAACAGGACCGCGGAGAAATAATATAAAACAAATGCGAAAATAAAACACAGAAGATACACAATACAATAGGGACACAGATATACGTGGTTCACCTAGTGTGGGCTATGTCCACTAGAGAAATTGTCAGGTCCTTCCTTTAATATTATCCAACAAATGAAGGGATATAACCTACAACAAACCCGCTGTAACTTCCTCTTTGTTCTCTCATAGTCTCCTATCTCAGAATACAATATTCGCTATGATACATAGCCGCAATACATTTCCCTCATAAGAGAGGTTTGCCTTCTAGGGAAAAAAACCCTAACATAACTTCTACCGTTAGATCTGTGACCTTATAGTGAACAGTCTAGATTTACAATGAAATTACAATATACTTTTACAAGGCAATTAACGCCCCTTTGCACTCCCCTGCGTGGAAGAGTGTACATGCTTCTAGGGTGTAAATACTTCATGGGGTATAAACACGACTGGAAAAAAAAAGACCTCTGAATCAGGAAGATAATCAGGCTCCACAACCAACAGTTAACCTTAAAGCATTTATTTGAAAACAGGTTTTCCTATGTTTGTCCTTGAGCAAAACAAGACTTGCAACCTGATATTAATGGTTGATTATTGAACGTAACTTAGATGAATTCATCATCATTCTTCTACTAAAAGGAAGACCATATTTATCAGAATTGGATACATGAATTTTTTCTTCAGTTTCTATTTACATACATCTTCTATCCATCCTCATGATTTTAAATGGATTTAGAAGACGAGGTCTTGCCTCTTTATTTCTGATTTGTAATGGTTGAAAAACTCGTTCATACCTAGATCCAGAAGCCTCAAATAGTCGATCAATCAACCCATTATTATTTTCTTCAAAATATGCTAAGTCTTGGCTCTATTACAGCCTAGAGTCAACTCTCACGACAACATTTTTTTGGCGTCGTTGCCAGGGAAGGTTTGAAAGTTTCCATATTCCCTAGGGCACAAAAAAATCTTAGATCTATTCCTTGATGGCGAACATGAGATAGGAATTCAATTGGCCGTGATCATTCACCTGGCGACGTCTTGGTCTGAAGACTCCACATGATTCACTGGCGACTCCATTGGTTCCAAGATGTCAAGTTCTTTCGTTGCTTGGATTGTTGTGAGGTTTTCTCCTTTGGATTTTACAAATGTTTTTGGTTTTTCGAATGTTGTCCCTGATATTAAAGAATGGGGAGGTTATCTTCCTAATTTTAATGAAAGAAAAGATGAAAAGAGCGCTGAACACTTGTTTGAGTTTCATAAGATTATGGATCAATTGCATATTTCTCACGAATATGTCCTCATGAAGTTGTTTATGTTTTCATTGGGAGGACACTCTTGAATTTGGTAAAAATCTATTCCTCCTTCCAACATTTCATCATTGAAAGAATTCCATGCAGCTTATAATAAATATTGCAAAAGAGTTTATTCATCAGAATTCCTTTTTGAAGACTGTTGCAATATAAAGTTCAAAAAACACATTTGTAAATAATTAGAACATGATAGAAATTATGGTCAAATACATGAAGAATAATTTGTAGAGAAACAAGATCTCGTTCAAACAAATCATGTAAATTTATGCGAAGAATCTGAAGTGAATCGAGAAGAGGTTTCTTACAACAGTAAAAATGAAGAGATCCTTGCAAACCCACCAGACTTTCAAGCTGATCAAAGATAGGATGATGAATCATCTGTTGATCTAGATATTTGCAAAGGCCAATGGCTTATTGAAGACCATACACAACTAGCTTTCGAAGAGGATGATTTTGGTAATGACACTAATAATGCTAATGATACTTCATTTATCATTGTGTTGAATGTTTCAAGTGATTACTGTCATGATCAAACTATTCTTCTATATTCTTATTTTGATCAAGCTGTTAGTATTCAGTCATCATTACTAGATCATCATGGGACAAAGATTTTTTAAAGTCAAGGTTCATTTTTTTTTTTTATGAGAAGCCTATATATGATAAGTATCTAGACAGTGAGGATCATATTTCTTTCCCAGCATGCATGGAAACTTACAACAATTTTCCCTCAATATTTGATGAATATGATGAAAGTGTTCTTGAAGATGATAAGCAGCAATAAGCTTTTGTTTAGTTGAAAACCAATCAACAACATCATAAAATAAATCAGTCTGTGTATGACAACTATCAAGAAGATTCTTGGACAATGGATGAAGGATATAAGGAGGGGTTACAGGAGTAGTTGATCTCTCCTTCATGTTTAGCAAATGATGAGGAGCAGACTAGTGAGCCTCAATGTGACATTCTTGCACCAGAAAAAGAAAAGATCGACAATGGAGAAAGTGTGCAAAGGAATTTCATGCATCTTGACTAGCAGGAGGAGGTATCGGTTGACTGCAAAAGTTTATATCTTTTACTTTCTATGATCCAGTAGCAATTTATATGGAGTCAAAAAGGGGCATTGAATTTTTTACTTCGATTTCTTGAGGGCATAATTTCAAAGATGTAAGTACCCGCTTCCAAGATATTTTTTTTAAATTGCAACTGCTCCTATCGTTTTTGTGCTCAAGGATGGAAGCGTAATTAAATTTGATAGTCATACATTTGCTTGGTTGCTTTGGAAATCTTCTTATACTTGATTAGATCAGTGAAGCTAGTTAGAATAGGTATTGCATATAAATAAGCTCAACTTCGAGCATTAGAGTACAACTATGGTTTTCACTATGTTTTGAGATCAATGGTTCACTTTTGAGTTTGGCATCCAGTATGTTTCCATTTTAAGGAATTATGACTCCATATCCCAATGGATGCACTATAAAAAAGGAAGGTTTTTAGTTTGCAATATGTACATATCATTTGAGCGAGTGCAAAACCTCTTCAGTTGCGGAGAATAAGCGGTTTTGGTTTCTGAATAGGTGCAGGTAAAATGACAAAGTTCTCAATGTGCTTCCCTATGATGAGGGTGAATGGTGCAATCCTCCACTGGAGCACTTTGGTCTCTCAATGCTTGTTTCCCAACACATTGCCAAGTACAGGGCGGACATCATCCATGTTCAATACAGAAGGGGCGTATCTATGCATTACGCGTCTTGTCTGCAGATACACGCATAGAAGGTGATCAAGTTTAATGTAATCCACAGGTCTTCATTGCCCATAATGAAATGTGCCCAAATGGAACAAAACATGTGTCCAAACACTAAGCTCAACACCAAGCTAGCGACCAAATTCCAAGTCACTAGGGAAGATCCCACGAGGTGTCCAAAAAGTATGTGCAAAACATTATACAAGTGTTGTGTGTCATGAACCTGCAGTCAAGGTTTAATGTTAAACATCAAAAGACAAAAATCGCTCATTACCCAAACTCCAGGAATAAAGGAGGAGGATTTGGCGCTATGACTCGAACTTGGTGGGAAATTTTGCCAGCATGCACTTAAGTCTGCAGATGTCAAAGAGTAGAAAGTTTGCACGCAAGCATCAACAACAACTAAGCCCAACAATGCGCTTACCTATGACAAGGGAGGATGGTGTGATCCTCCCCTAGAGCACTTTGATCTCTCAGCGCATTAAAAAAATTATCATATTTACAAAAAGGTTTGGCAAAAGCACATGAGTAGGTTCACATATCTGAAGCAAGGGTTGAATGTACCTTAAATAACTTGGCCAAAATGGAAGTCCTTGTAAATGACAGATTGTTACAAGATGATATTCCATCAAAGAGAGATCAGGATGAGGATTATCTGAATGCTTCCAATACATCTTTGACAATCCCCGATTGTAGGAGATGAGAAAAGAGAAAACCTCCCATGAAAAATTTATGTGTATCGTGTCCTCTTGAACCATACACTGTGTAACATCTGGTATCCGGTTGCATTTTCTGTTAAATATATTGTACCCTCAACAGTATGACCGTACACTACCAGCTGTACTGGACAGTTGTACTTTCTAATTTTGTCTTGCTTGAGCATATATAGCTCAACCATCTTACATTGTAACTGATCTTCTGAGTTCTGTACTTCTTCATACATTTGAATATACTGTTCTGTTCTTTCTCTCTACATTTCTCTTTGCTTCACAATTTATCATGGTATCAGAGCTTCAGCAGTAAGCCTCTTCACACAGTTGGGAGAGCAACACGATCCTCACAGCGCAGAGCTTACATGCATCTTGAGAGCATGCGACACAGTTTTTTCACAAGGCTTGGAGAGCTGGTCGTAATACTCTTTAAAGATCGCCGTAACAAGTTTGCAGAGGAAGCAGAGCGTACAAGTCTTGAAAGATTCTGGACGAAGAGAACGCAGAAGAAGAAACCCTAAAGATTCTTGAAATCTTTTCAAGAATCGTCAAAGATTGACGAAGAAAAGCTGGAGGAGGCGAGAAATTTTAAAGAACTCAAAAATTTCCCTCACATCTCTTAAAGATTGAAGCTCAGAATGAAGAATTCGTGAAATTCTTTCAAATCTTTCAAAGATTCACGAATCTTTTTCTTCCGCAGGAGAAAATTCCGTTAAATTCCAGATAGAACGCATCTCAGGCGCAAAGAACAGCCACTGAAGCCGTGAAATTCGTCCTGCGAACGGTTCCAAGGCGGGAAACCAGACCAGAAGGGATGAGGAGAGCGCGGAAAGGGCGAAGGAATTTCAGCCGTCAGATCTTGAACACAGGCCCGATAGCCGTTAGATCAGCAAGAAGTTGCACAACAGTTAGTCGTGTGGAGCGCACTGGAGTGATTTCGACTTGTAAAGTCGCGAAATCCCAACGTCATCTTGACCATCCATCAAGAGACATTTGGCAAGATCCTATCCCATCGCAAAATTGGGAATCGGGAGTTGGAGGAGCGAAAGAATCTGCTCTCCAAAAACTCTGATACGTGAAATCGTGAAATCCCGAAACGATCACAACCGTCCATTTCAGAGGACAGGTGGCAGCAGATCAACGCATCGTCATATCGACATTTTGGATTTCGGGGTTTTCAAAGACATTGCAACGGGACCTCGCAACTCGCGAAATCACGATACGCGATATAGCGATACGATCTCAGTCGTCCGTTTTTCAGGACACGTGGCGAACATCGTAGCGCCCGTCGGCAAATCGACATTCGGGGTTTCAAGCTGTCAAAGAAATTTGACATCGCAACTCGCGAAATCCCGATCAGATCTCAGCCGTCCATATCTCTTGGACACGTGGCGTACATCGAGGGCACCGTCAACGTATCGACATTCGGGGTTTCACGTTGACAGAGATTTGGCGCATCACAAGTCGTGAAATCCCGAGGCTGAATCAGGACCGTCCATTCTTCAAGGATGCGTGGCGCAAATCCGGGGACTCGGAAAAAGTCACGAAGAGGAAAGGGCCATCGGCATATCTGGATTCGGCAAATCGGGAATCCTAAGAACAATTGATCGGGTTTTCTTTCCAGGGAAATCCCCGAAGCAAATCTAGCTGTCCATCTGTTAGGACATGTGGAGGCGTTCAAAGCATTTCGGGAAAAGTCCCGACAAGAAAAGGTCATCGTCATTTCGGGATTCGAGAGACCAAGAGGTCACACGTTTAAATCGTGAAATTGCGAGGAGACATCACATCCGTTCATCTGTTGAGGACACGTGTCGAAGATCGGAGCCATTGGGAAAAGTCCCGATAGGACAGCGCCATCGAAAAATCGGCGATCGCGGATTCGAGGAGTCAGAAACAATCGACATCAGAACTCGCGAAATCCCGATTCGCGAAATCCCGATAAGATCTGGACCGTCCGATCCTCAGCAGATCTGGACCGTTGAAAAGTCCAAAGGCGATTTTTTCGTGTTTCGGTGATTTGAAAGTCAAAGAACGAGATCTTTTGGCAATCAATTGGAGGTTGTTGATTTTTTCGCGTTTCGGCGATTTGAAAGTCAAAGACACTTCCAGCTGTACTGGACAGTTGTACTTTCTAATTTTGTCTTGCTTGAGCATATATAGCTCAACCATCTTACATTGTAAATGATCTTTTGGCAATCAATTCTAAGTTTAGTTTTATTTTAATATATTTTTGTAACTATTACCTAGAAATTAGGAGATCATCTATAGGTGTTAAGAAATATTGTAACTACTTTCTATAGAAAAGTCTAGAGAGCTCAAACTCGTGAGCATAATTTTTGTAAAGGATATATATTTATATGCAAAAAAACATAGAAAAGTCTAGAGAGCTCAAACTCTTCAGCATAATTTTTGTAAAGGGTATATATCCATATGAAGAAAAACAAAAAAGGAGAGGGACATCCTAAAAGCCTTTTGGGCTGGGTTTGTAATGCAAGTTTTTCTCAGCAATACTCAACTTTAAAACATCTATTTGAGAGAAGTTTTTCCTCTCTTTGGATATGAACAAAACATGACCTATAGTATGATATTACTGAAGGCAACTTAAATGAATTCATACTTGGATTTTTACTTCAGGTTTTGTTTACATACATCTATCCATCCTCATGATTTTAAATGGATTTAGCAAACAAGGTCATGCCTCTTTATTTATGATTTGTAATGGTTGAAAGGCTCGTTCATACCTAGATACAAAAGCCTCAAATAGATGATCAATCAACCCATTATTATTTCCTTCAAAATGTACTAAGGCTTGGCTCTATTACAACCTAGAGTTAACTCTTGCGACAACAACATCCTCTAGGGTTTTACATTGATTTACCCTCAACTATTACAATTCTTAAGTGGTTTCAACTTACCATGAACAATTCATTACATAAAGTGGTTTCTAACTAACCATGAACTTTCATTTGTCATGACAAGTAGTTTTTGGTTCACCATGAACCATCAACAATCAACTTATGCAATTATACTTGCCTTATCATTGCTTACAACCATTACATCATCATATGACTCATGTACATACAATTTCAAATATATTTTCATTGGAGATTGGATAGACTTTTTTGGATGAATGCTTTGTGGATTCAGGTTTTTTTGGAGTATTGAGAGGGGGGTGAATCATTATTCTGCTATTTTATTACCACTTTCAGCCAGAATATGTAATCATTAACAATTTATCACATTAACATTTCATGACCATTTAACCATAAGCAATATCACATCAATCATGCACAGTACACCAAAATTTACTTGGAAACCCAAATGAGAGAAAACCATAAAATGATTTCTTATATATAAAAGATTACATTCACGGGAAACACCAACTTCTAAATTCTCCAGTACCAACTAGAAGGGGGCTCCAATCCCTTGTTTATAGGCTCCAACCTGAATGAAGCTACAACTCCCTAGATTCTCCAGCTACAACCGGAAGGAGGCTCCAACCCCCTATTTTACGTGCTCCAACATGACGGAAGCTCCAACTCCCTATATTCTCCAACTCCAACTGGAAGGAGGTTATGACCCTCTTTCCTTTACCCCATCCCCCTGCCTTGAAATATAAGTGTAGACTCAACCTGTCACTACCTCTAATATTGTCACTACCACTGTCACCGATACATCAATCTATCATCCAACCTTTCATTGTCTCTATCGCTGTGACTGTCTCATCAACCTGTCAGCATGTCGTTGTCTATGTCACTGTCTATGTCGTTGTCACGGATACATCAACCCGATCCATTCACATAAATCATATCAAAACATATGTCCAACATCAAGTATCCAAACCATGTGTCAAAATATACATCAAGCATGTATCATACCATGTACCATAAGATATGCCTCAAGTATATAGCATCCAAAGTCACATACCAATTGTATGTCTCAAATATATGCCAATATCACAAAGATGCTCCTCTAACAATGTATCATTACATCCATAAACCAAGTACCAAAGATATGTCTCAAGCATGTAGCAATATCACCAAGACATGAACCTCAACCATATGCAACCATGTACCAAAAAGGGCCTCCAAGACATGAATTAAGCATGTGTCAAACCATCCATAATACAAGCCTCATCAAACACATAAAAGACATACCTTTACTCAGGAAGAAAACCTGTAATATATCATCTCAGACCAACCTGGTGCATATTTTCATAAGATAGTATCTTCATTGAGTTTGCCTCAAACTCGCTAGACAGAGACTAGTCATCTATCCGGGCCTTGCGGGACAAGTATCGTGCAACCCGCGGGGGTGCCTCGTAGGATACCTATAGTCTAACCCTCGGGGGTCAACTAAATTAGTGTTTTCTCAGAAAAACCCTTCGTACACCTGCAATCCTGAAACTTCTCCTCCACACTTTTTCACTGCCTCGGATTCGTCATCTCAGATTCATCAATAGATCACTTGCTCACTTGATAGATATTCATTGCACTTGTTTGTACTATGAGAGGCTTCTTTTTCCGTATTTATACTATTTCTAAGTAACTTTTTCCCTTAACTCTAGGGCTTCTTGTTATAACTGTTTAGGGGTTTGTTAACCATTCTTCTAGGCTTCCAAATTCAAGAGGGCATAACTCCTTAACAATGAGGAACTACATGGCATACCACCTACCATTGGAAACAATATGAGAAGGACTATCCATCTATGAGGTTTTTGCATGTACTTGTAATGTTCTTCAACCTCATTTTCCTTAGTCAGCTTCGGACTTCATGACCACACCTTTGAGCTTCTTGTAGACTTCTTCAAAGTGTATTCCCATGAGGCCCATGTTCAAAGCTACACTATAAGGGGACCACTTTGGAGATTTCTTCAATTATACCCATTTACTTCTAGAGGCTAGACTTCCTCTAAAGTTGACATCAATGACAATAAATTTTCCAACTTGTTTATTGTCCACATTATCCTTTCTAAACATGTCAATCTTTAGTCTTGTTCAAGGGAGTTTGGTTATCAATCACCTCCTTACGAGTAAACCTCAAGTTCCAAGGCCCTCTTCTTGCGAACCATAATACATACAATAGTCTTCGAGTCCATTGTTGGGCCTACCCTCGAAAACCTTGTTAAAGTTTGCTAGTTGTATTCATTCTTGATTTGAAATGTGTTCGTACTCATATTTTTATTTAACCGTTTGAACCTAAAATTCGCTTAGACCTGTAACATCTTCCATGCAACATTCTAGCTAACTCTCACAATTTGTAACACAACTTCAATCAATGATCTTAAGACAACTAATAGGTTGATACAATCAATGATCTTGGGACAACTAATAGGTTGATACAATTAATTGATCATTCTAAATAAATTACTCATTCCAAATTACAAAATACTACTTCAAAAATTACAAACTTCCCAAAGACCAGTAACATTTATTCCAAAATTACTAGTTCAAAAATTACAAAACTTTCCTTAATAAACATAACATTTATTACAAAATTATTAGTTCAAACATAACATAAGAATAATAAACATAACATTTATTACAAAATTATTAGTTCAAACATAACATAAGAATAATTCTATCAGAGCATATAATTTGGCAGCATTTTTTTGCAAATTATGGTGGAAATCTACAATATTGTTGAATTATGATTCTTGGTGGAGTTTTTGCTAATTTTGAATCGGAATCTATGTCGAAAAAGGGGTTACTGTGAATCGTCTGAACGCCATGAGAAATTTAATCGTGAATCTATTGGTCTACCTGTGAAGTATGACGTGGAGTGTAGTAATGTTGCTCAAGACTGACGTCTTTTCTTACTTCCCATGTTTTGGTGGATTCATATAGTTTAGTATGGATTAAGTTCTATGTATTTCAGAGCTTTATTCTAATGGTTATGATTCATTTTAAACTAATTTAGATGCTCAGAAAATGGATTAGAATTTTAGATTGATAGAAAATTTAAAAGCTGGTTATCCTAAAAATTTACTAGAAAAATAACTTAAAAGAAAAAATTCCTCCCAAATTAACCCACTCCTTTCAAAACTCTTAAAAAAATCTGTAAAAATTATCTACTCTCTTTTTTCCATTTAGGTACCGTATTATTTACCGTCTAATTGACAAGATAAAAAGTGTTAGTGAATATCACTTACCTAAAGGGGTTGGTGATATTACCTCAAAAAATCTAGATATACAACGGATTCATCAATCGCTCACTAATCTGACAATTGAACGAGCTGAACATCCATATTCCCGTGACCATGGCCATCGCCCTCCACGCATATTGTGGTTGTTACAATTTCTACCTACTCCACTTCATCTGTCCAATAGCGTCTTTTGAGCAAATGCTCGAATTTAATTGCTGCAGCTAGTGAATTTAAGATGAAACTAGTGCACAAAGAGACGGGGAGGATGACTCCTTAAGTTCTTAAACGATAAAAAATGTTCATTTATATATAAAAATGAGAATAAATATTATATATAAAATATAATATATAATATATATATATTTTATAATATAATTTTATTTTAATAAAAATATATTATTATTTCTTTTATTTTGATTGTGAGTTGATTTGTATGATTTTATAAGTTCAAGATATTTATGAATTACAATGAATTTTAATTATTTTTTTTTGCTATAATTAATTGTGGTGGGTAGATTTAAATTTTAAAATGTATGGAGAGTAGAATGTGACATCATTTTTAAGAATTTAATTTAATTTTTCAAAATAATATGATTATAAAAATGAATGGAATAGAATGATTTGTAATTTTTTTTTATAGGTTGTTTATGGCCATGATAAATCAAACATTATTCTTTTGGGTTTACTCAATTAGTTGTATTTAAACAAGTGTTGCAAGACAACATCTCTTTTTTTAGTGCATTTGAAAATTCATAATAATAATGATTTAAAATTAAATAAGATTAAATTATATAAATTGTAAAACTAAATAAAGGTAAAACTTTTTAATGTTTTTGATATTATTAATTAAATTTGAAAATTGATAAAATAATGATTTAAAACTATAATAAGACTAAATTATATAATATGTAAAACTAAATAAAAAAGGATAAAACATTTTAATATTTTTTATATTATTAATTGTATTTGTAATAATTGAAAAAGATAAAACATTTAAATGTTTCTTATATTATAAAATATGATTTAAATATTTAAAAATCATCAAATGCAAATTTAAATAAAATTATAGTGAGAATTAAAAAAATATTAGTAAATGTAAAACTATTGAAATTGTATGATTAAAAAAATATTAATAAGTATAAAATTATTAAAATTTTAATATATAAAAATATTGATTCTTAGAATTTAACTTTTTACCTCATTTTCTTAAAATGACAAATCACAATTTGAATCTAGATAATACAAACTACATTACCTAGATTATATTTTAACATATATTATAATACAATATTACATTACTTAAACCTTTTAGCATATATATACAAAATTCGGCAACCCATTTCTTTTAAAATTCCAAACATCAATTAAATTAGTTCGTACCTTATGTAAATTTTGTTGGTTGTTAAGCCTGAGTGGGCCTAATGGTTAAGAACATGTGTTTCCTCTTAAGATGTCACAGGTTCAAATCCAGAGGGGGATAGGGTATGTATACCTTCATAGAATTTACCAGTTCGTACCAGATTATAAATTGTATTGGTTGCATGGTAATAAAAATATTATTTATTAAGTTTTATTTATTCTAAATCATGAATAGTTTATTTTTTTTATTAATTGTGTAATTAATTATGTATATTGAATTAAAGCTTGCAATAAGATATCAAAGATATTAACCAATTAAATTTTAGAAAAATATTTTTTTTATTATATAAAAAAATACATATATTAATTTCTTATGTTATACATTGCTTATAACACATAAATATAAAGTCAACTAGAAACTAATACACAGTCAAAGAGCAAACTCATTGCTATAGTCCCAAGCCTTTGGTAGGGACTAATAAATATTTGTAATTAGGTCCATTGGTGTTGTATTATTAGCTTTAATAAAAATATATTATTCACTTTTGATTCTTCATTAATTTTAGTATGATTTCTAAATTTTGATGAGATTTGTTGGGTATTGTGTCAGATGGTTTTTGTCCAAGGAATTTATGATTTACAATGAATTTCAATTAAATTATTTTGTTATAATTGATTGTGGTGGGTGGATTTAAATTTTAGAATGTGTGGACAATGGTGACATCATTTCTAAAAATCTTTTCTTTTAAGAATGTGAGAGCTTAGTTTTATTCCTAGAAAATTTCTACAAATAACATGATTGTAACAATCAATGGAATATATTGGATTTCAATTCTTTCTGTAAGTGCTATGTAACCATGCTAAATCGAGCATCATTCATTTTATCTTTGATCATCCCATAAATGTCTTATAATTGATAACGATGAAAAAAATGAAACAGATTGGAATTTTTTTTGTAGGTGCTTTGTGACCATGTTAAATTGAATGATATTAATTTTTCATTTGATAATCACCTAAATCTCTTATAACTCACAAAGACAAGACTAAGTTACTCCCATGTGTTGAGACTTGTAATTTTGGGCTTTTACAAATTTGTTAGAAGGGTTGTAGACAGTGATGCTTCATTAGAATGAATAATTTTGATTGTTTGTTTATTTGTAATAAATAGAATAAGGATTAAAAAATCTCAAAACCTTTAGATGGAAATGCCTTTAATTTATGTTCATAGGAATTTTTTTAAATTGATAATTGTGATTATATAAATGTTTAAACTAGACAATAAATTGATTAAATTATGCTTTTTAATAATGGTTCAATTGTTCCCTCGGTGGTGAAGAGCAATTGAAAATAGCAAAAATGTAAAGGAAGTTTTTTATGTGAGATTACACGTTCGAAACCCCCGCCTTATATTGTGTGTTTCGTAGTGGGCACCGTAGCACACCTAGAGGATATAGTGGTAGCAGTTAGAATCGACCATGTGTCACGCGAGTACGAGCCCGACCCAGTTGCTGATTCTGCGAGACAAAAAAGTAAAAATAAACAACGGTTCAACTATTTTATATACAATTTTTTCATATTTTTATTTAATCCAAAAATAAATTAAATAAAATAATTTCTTAAAAATGAAATAACCTTTAGTTTTAATGATATTTGAACTTTATTTAATCTTTATTAGGTAATAAAAATAATTTAATGTTTGTGAAATTAATTACTATTTTTCTTTTATATTAATAATTTAATATCGACATTTACCCTAAAAGAACGAGCAGAGCTCTCGACGGGACTAGGTTTTAGGCTCTTCGACTCCCTGTTACTCCCCTTCACCACCCCAGGTGGGGCTAGACATGATCCCTAATGAAGAGGGGCCGAGAGACGCCTCTTACCATAAGGTCACGACACATGAAACTATCGGTGGAGTTTTTTTCCGCCCATCCTTCGAGCCACCACCGGACCAACGCTCACAAATATTCTTTGAAGGAGTTGATAAAGGAAAAGAAATGGAGATTGACACAGGACTTGTTCTAGCGAAAACAACATATCCTTGGGAACCTGTTAAATGCATACCGCAAGCACCGCTAGCACAAAAATATGTGATCCGCACACCTCGCATCGAAGAACAGAAACAATACATGAGGGACTACGTGCTGGTGGGAAAATTCCTAGGTTTATTGCCCTTTGAACGTGAGCTTGTCAAATGGATACAACATTGGTGGAAACCTAAATGTCACTGTGTCCTACAGCTAGGCTCCAAGGGCTTCTTTACCATCATCTTCCATAACCTAGAAGCTCAAAATCAGATTTTTGATGGGGGACCCTATTTCTTCAATTCAACCAGCCTCTTCCTTCTCTTCTGGATGGAGAAGTTTAGCCATGAAAAATAAGACTTTTCTCACGCGCCGTTATGGATCTCTCTATACTCCTTTCCATAGGAGTTCTGGCTGGAAGAGGTCCTAGCAGGAATAGGAAACACCATTGGGGCATACATCAAATTCTCAGAGGTGACTAAGCAGAGAAGGTACACCTCTTATGCTCACATATGTGTTTATCTCAACATCTTGAATCCCCTCCCTGGTTCCATAGCCCTGGAATACCATGATGAGGAATGGTCTCAAACTATTGACTATGAGCACATACCATTTTGATGTAGAAAATTCCACGAGCACGAGCATATGCTCAGAGAATGCCCTCTAAACAATGTCAAAAATAAGGCCGACAGTCCTGAAGAAAACAAACCAAAGGATGACTTCACCCAAGTATCAAGCAAACGATGCCAAGAATCCAGGAAAACTATGCAGACAACCAACAAAGAACCCCCCTCCACCAACTTCTTCAATGTCCTTCAAAAACTTCCAGAAGATATGCATGAGCCACAACTACCTCCTCAAAGAACAACAACCCACAACAATGCAAAAGACAACCTTTCCAACAATCCTGTCTTGGAGAAGATCCCCTCCTCTTCCTCTTCCCACACCAAAGTTGGAGAAGCCTCAGACCTTGAAGACAAAGACACTGAAATGTATCTAGAGGAACAAGACTTGGTAGGCATAGACCTCGAGCACTTAGAACAAGCATATAGAAAGCAGGAATTGTACACCATCCCTCTAGATCATCTTCACAAGGTGCATAAAGTCTTCCTAAACTCCTTAGTGGGATCTGCAGCCCGATCCACCACTGGATTGGGCATCAAACAAATCCAACAGAAGGAACAACATAAGCCTCATAAGGATACGAAGAAAAGAGGAAGAAAATCCACCCATAAACTCATACAAAAAATCAATCATTTCATGGTAAAATAAGGTCAGATACTTCTCATCTATGATAGCTTTCCCCCTCTCACCTCTCCATCCTCATCGTGAAGCTCATCTCTTGGAATATACGCGATCTCAATGGTCATAGTAAGCAATGACTTCTACGAGATCGTATCATAGCAGATAAACCTGATATTCACTTACTTCAAGAAACAAAATGTGTTGGGAAAGAAATGAATCAATTACTCTCCAGATGTTGGAAACAAGGGAAAATGATGAACATCGATTCCAAAGGCGCGGTTGGTGGCTTGTCCATCCTTTGGAACCCCAACATCGTGCTGCTTGAAAAATTCTTCACCACTAGATGGACAATCTCAGTGGAATACCGGCTCATTGGCTCCAATAAGCCATGATTCCTTACAAATGTTTACGGACCAGCCACCTCGGGGGACAAGCTCAACTTCATTCAAAATCTGGATCGTCTATCTAACCTCATCAGCAATCGAAGGTGGATGTTGGGGGGGGATCTCAATATGGTATGCCACCTAGAATAAAAGAGGGGTGACACTCGCAGACTTAAGGAAGAAAGTGGGCACTTTCAAGCTCTGATCGACAAGCTTGGTCTCATAGATATGGAAACCCAAAATGGTCTTTTCACTTGGTCAAACCGACGTTCAGTCTCCCAACAGGTTTCATTCCATATGGATCACTTCCTCATTTCATAAACCCTCTTAATGGAAGGCCTAGCGATGAGCGCTATCATCTTGGACACCTCGGGCTTCAACCACTGACCTATATAGCTCTCATTGGATATCTCTGGCTCTCCTGAATGAAATCCCTTTATATTTGAGCATTTCTGGCTTGACCACCCGAAATTCCAATCTCTTGCTTCAAAATGGTGGAGGGAAGTTGCCATCTCTCATGGTTCCAAAATGTTCCGTTTTCAGCAACGACTAAAGAAATTTAAGAAAATCCTGAAGCTTTAGAACAAACAACACTTCGAAAATATTTTTGAAGTCCAAAGAAACCTAAACGACAAAATGAAGCTCATCAAGATCTAGATCAGGAATCAAGGCCCCACAAAGTATCTCAAATTGTAGGAAACTCTACTCAAACAACAGTTGGAGGAAAGGCATTCTCAAGAGGAAGTCTCGTGGAGGAAAAAACCCTGAATACAATGGCGTCAAGAAGGGGAATGAAATACCAAGTTCTTCCATCGCGCGGCGATACAACATAAACACATCAACCGCATTACTCACCCAGTCATGGAGAAAGGGAAAACTCTCCACAAACATGAATATCTCCAACAGAAATAGGTCTCTTATTACCAATATTTGTTGTCTAAACCACGTATTGAAAAATCCTCTAACATAGGAAAGATCACCCAGCACATCCCTAATCTCATAACTTGAGAGCATAATCAAGCTATGTCCATACCAATCACAATTGAAGAAGTATACCTAGCCCTGCAACACACCCTCGTAGGAAAAAATCCAGGTCCGGACGACTTCACGATGAGCTTCTTTCACTTCTGTTGGCCCATGATTCAAGAGGAAATTTGGGACATCATCAAATATTATCACATCTATGGGAAGGTTCTCCCTACTCTTAATTCCATTTTCCTAACCCTCATCCCCAAATAAGATCACGTCAATCATCCTAAACAATTTAGACCAATTTCTCTTTTCAGTGTAATCTACAAACTATTAACAAAACTAATCGCTCAGCGCCTCAAACTGCTCTTGCCCCTCATAATTCCCTCCGAGTAGTCAGGGTATGTTGAAGGCATGAAATTTATCGATAGCATCATCCTTGCCCATGAAGTCATACACTCTCTTCAGAGCACAAGTATTCCAGGTATGTTATTAAAGTTATATATTTCCAAAGCTTTTGATAAACTCAACTAGGCTTACATGAAATCAATTGTTCTTGCTTTTGGCTTCGCTACGAACTGGGTGGACTGGATTCTAAACCTCACTTCTTCCACTTTCTTCTCCATTTTTATCAACGAGGTTCCTTCTCACCCCTTCTCGCCCTCTCGTGGAATACGACAAGGGGACCCCCTGTCCCCCTTCCTCTTCATTATCATGGCATAAGGGCTCAGTCGCTTCATCAAAGCCTCCCTTGTAGATAAGTCTCTAGCTGGAATCTCTCTTCATGGCATGGATCCCCCCATCTCCCACAACCAGTTTTTTGATTACACCCTAATTCTGAGCTCCCCTACCTTCTTTGAAGCCCTACACATTCTCAATATCCTGCAAAATTTCTACGCAACCTCAGGAATGGACATTAATAAAGAAAAATCCCATCTCTTCTTTTTTAACACCCCTTTACATGTTCAAATTTATATCACCAACATCCTCGGCTTCACATGTAGATCCCTTCCATCCAAGTACCTTGGAATTCCACTCATTAATAAGGCCCTT
>SNQJ01S0034667.1:23437-49920 GCA_010110895.2 Picea sitchensis
GTGTCATATCAGAGTTGGTTTAGCACTTCAATGTAGTCAGACTCCAATTAGTATGGCAATTAAATTAGTTCGTACCTTATGTAAATTTTGTTGGTTGTTGAGCATGGTATAGCATAATTTAATTTTTTTTATTAATTGTGTAATTAATTATGTATATCTAATTAAAGCCTCCAATAAGACATTAAAGATATTAATCAATTAAATTTTAGAAAAATATTTTTTTTATTATATAAAAAAATACATATATTAATTTCCTATATTATACATTGGTTATAACACATAAATATAAAGTCAACTAGAAACTAATACATAGTCAAAGAGAAAACTCATTGCTATAGTCCCAAGCCTTTGGTAGGGACTAATAACTATTTGTAATTAGGTCCATTGGTGTTGTATTATTAGATTTAATAAAAATATGTTATTCACTTTTGATTCTTCATTAATTTTAGTATGATTTCTAAATTTTGATGAGATTTGTTGGGTATTGTGTCTGATGATTTTTGTCCAAAAAAATTTATGATTTACAATGAATTTCAATTAAATTCTTTTGTTATAATTGATTGTGGTGGGTGGATTTAAATTTTAGAATGTGTGGACAATGGTGACATCATTTCTAAAAGGCTTTTCTTTTAAGAATGTGAGAGCTTAGTTTTATTCTTAGAAAATTTCTAGAAATAACATGATTGTAACAATCAATGGAATATATTGCATTTCAATTCTTTCTGTAAGTGCTATGTAACCATGCTAAATCGAGCATCATTCATTTGTCTTTGATCATCACATAAATGTCTTATAATTCATAATGATGAAAAAAATGAAATAGATTGGAGATGAATGCAATAGATTGGAATTTTTTTTGTAGGTGCTTTGTGACCATGTTAAATTCAATGATATTAATTTTTCATTTGATCATCACCTAAATCTCTTATAACTCACAAAAACAAGACTAAGTTACTCCCATGTGTTGAGACTTGTAATTTTGGGCTTTTACAAATTTGTTAGAAGGGTTGTAGAGAGTGATGCTTCATTAGAATGAATACTTTTGATTGTTTGTTTATTTGTAATAAACAGAATAAGGATTAAAAAACCTCAAAACCTTTAGATGGAAATGCCTTTAATTTATGTTCATAGGAATTTTTTTAAATTGATAATTGTGATTATATAAATGTTTAAACTAGACAATAAATTGATTAAATTATGCTTTTTAATAATGGTTCAATTGTTCCCTCGGGGGTGAAGAGAAATTGGAAATAGCAGAAATGTAAAGGAAGTTTGTTGTGTGAGATTACACGTTTGAAACCCCCGCCTTATATTGTGTGTTTCATAGTGGGCATCGTAGCACACCTAGAGGATATAGTGGTAGCGGTTAGAATCGACCACGTGTCATGCGAGTACGAGCCCGACCCAGTTGTCGATTCCGCGAGACAAAAAAAGTAAAAATAAATAACGGTTCAACTATTTTATATACATTTTTTTCATATTTTTATTTAATCCAAAAAGAAATTAAATAAAATAATTTCTTAAAAATGAAATAACCTTTAATTTTAATGATATTTGAACTTTCTTTAATCTTTATTAGGTAATAAAAATAATTTAATGTTTATGAAATTAATTACTATTTTTCTTTTATATTGATAATTTAATATCGACATTTACCATGAAAGAATGAGCAGAGCTTTGGACGGGATTAGGTTTTAGGCTCTTCGACTCCCTGTTACTCCCCTTCGCCGCCCCAATTGGGGCTAGACATGATCCCCAATGAAGAGGGGATGAGAGTCACCTCTTACCATAAGGTCGCGGCACATGAAACTATCGATGGAGTTTTTCGCCGCCCATCCTTCGAGCCACCACCGAACCAGCGATCACAAATATTATTTGAAGGAGTTGATAAAGGCAAAGAAATGGAGATTGACACAGGACTTGTTCTAGCAAAAACAACATGTCCTTGGGAACCTGGTAAATGCACACCTCGGGCACCACTAGCACCAAAATATGTGATCCGCACACCCCCAATCGAAGAACAGAAAGAATACATGAGGGACTACGTGCTGGTGGGAAAATTCCTAGGTTTATGGCCCTTTGAACACGAGCTTGTCAAATGGATACAACATTGGTGGAAATCTAAAGGTCACTATGTCCTACAGCTAGGCTCCAAGGGCTTCTTTACCATCATCTTCCATAACCTAGAAGGTCGAAATCACATTTTTGATGGGGGACCCTATTTCTTCAATTCAACCAGCCTCTTCCTCCTCTTCTGGATGGAGAAGTTTATCCATGAAAAATAAGAATTTTCTCACGTGGCGTTATGGATCTGTCTATACTCCTTACCATAGGAGTTCTGGCTGGAAGAGGTCCTAGTAGGAATAGGAAACACCATTGGGGCATACATAAAATTCTCAGAGGTGACTAAGCAGAGAAGGTACACCTCTTACACTCGCATATGTGTTTATCTCAACATCTTGAAGCCCCTCCCTGGTTCCATAGCCCTGGAATACCATGATGAGGAATGGTCTCAAACTATTAACTATGAGCACATACCATCTTGATGTAGAAAATTCCACGAGCACGGGCATATGCTCAGAGAATGCCCTCTGAACAATGTCGAAAACAAGGCCAACAGTCCTGAAGAAAACAAACCAAAGGATGACTTCACCCAAGTATCAAGCAAACGATGCCAAGAATCCAGGAAAACTATGCAGACAACCAACAAAGAACCCCCCTCCACCAACTCCTTCGATGTCCTTCAAAAACTTCCAGAAGATATGCATGAGCCACAACTACCTTCTCAAGGAACAACAATCCACAACAATGCAAAAGCCAACCCTTCCAACAATCCTGTCTTGGAGTAGATCCCCTCCTCTTCCTCTTCCCACGCCAAAGTTGGAGAAGCCTCAGACGCTGAAGACAAAGACACCGAAATGTATCTAGAGGAATAAGACCTGGTGGGCATAGACCTCGAGCACTTGGAACAAGCATATAGCAAGCAGGAATTGTACACCATCCCTCTAGCTCATCTTTACAAGGTGCATAAAGTCTTCCTAAACTCCTTAGTGGGATCTGCGGCCAGATCCACCACTGGATTGAGCATCCAACAAATCCAACAGAAGGAACAACATAAGCCTCAGAAGGATAAGAAGAAAAGAGGAAGAAAATCCACCCAGAAAATCATACAGAAAATCAATCATTTCATGGTAAAACAAGGTCAGATACTTCTCATCTATGATAGCTTTCCCCCTCTCACCTCTCCATCCTCATCGTGAAGCTCATATCTTGGAATATACGCGATCTCAATGGTCATAGTAATCAATGACTTCTACGAGATCATATCATAGCAGATCAATCTGATATTCACTTACTTCAAGAAACAAAATGTGTTGGGAAAGAAATGAATCAATTACTCTCTAGATGTTGGAAACAAGGGAAAATGATGAACATCGATTCCAAAGGCGCGGTTGGTGGCTTGGCCATCCTTTGGAACCCCAACACCGCGCTGCTTGAAAAATTCTTCACCACTAGATGGACAATCTCAGTGGAATATCGACTCATTGGCTCCAATAAGCCATGATTCCTTACAAATGTTTATGGACCAGCCACCTCGGGGGACAAGCTCAACTTCATTCAAAATCTGGATCGTCTAGCTAACCTCGTCAGCAATTGAAGGTGGATATTGGGNGGGGGGGGGGATTTCAATATGGTATGCCACCTGGAATAAAAGAGGGACGACACTCGTAGACTCGAGGAAGAAAGTGGGCACTTTCAAGCTCTGATTGACAAGCTTGGTCTCATAGATATGGAAGCCCAAAATGGTCTTTTCACTTGGTCAAACCGACGTTCGGTCTCCCAATAGGTTGCATTCCATATGGATCACTTCCTCGTTTCAGAAACCCTCTTAATGGAAGGCCTAGCGATGAGCGCTATCATCTTGGACACCTCGGGCTTCGACCACTGACCTATATAGCTCTCACTGGATATCTCTGGCTCTCCTAAATGAAATCCCTTTATATTTGAGAATTTGTGGCTCGACCACCCAGAATTCCAAGCTCTTGCTTCAAAATGGTGGAGGGAAGTTGCCATCTCTCATGGTTCCAAAATGTTCCATTTTCAGCAACAAATGAAGAAATTTAAGCAAATCCTGAAGCTTTGGAACAAACAACACTTCGAAAATATTTTTGAAGTCCAAAGAAACCTAAACAAAAAAATGAATCTCATCGAGATCTAGATCAGAAATCAAGGCCCCACAGAGGATCTAAAATTGTAGGAAACGCTACTCAAACAACAGTTGGAGGAAAGGCATTCTCAAGAGGAAGTCTCGTGGAGGAAAAAACCCTGAATACAATGGCTTCAAGAATGGGAATGAAATACTAAGTTCTTCCATCGCACGGTGATCCAACATAGACACATCAATCGTATTATGCACCTAGTCATGGAGAAAGGGAAAAATCTCCACAAACATGAAGATCTCCAATAGAAATAGGTCTCTTATACTAATATCTTTTGTCTAAACCTCGTATTGAAAAATACTCTAACATAGGAAAGATCACCCAACACATCCCTAATATCATAAATCGAGAGAATAATCAAGCTATGTCCATACCAATCACAATTGAAGAAGTATACCTAGCCCTGCAACACACCCCCGTAGGAAAATCTCCAGGTCTGGACGGCTTCACGACGAACTTCTTTCACTTCTGCTAGCCCATAATTCAAGAGGAAGTTTGGGACATCATCAAATATTCTCACATCTATGGGAAGGTTCTCCCTACTCTTAATGCCACTTTCCTAACCCTCATCCCCAAATAAGATCAGGTCACTCATCCTAAACAATTTAGACCAATTTCTCTTTTCAATGTAATCTACAAACTATTAACAAAAGTAATCGCTTAGCACCTCAAACCGCTCATGCCCCTCATAATTTCCTCTGAGCAGTCAGGGTATGCTAAAGGCAGGAAAATTATCGATAGCATCATCCTTGCCCATGAAATCATACACTCTCTTCAAAGAACAAGTATTCCAGGTATGTTATTAAAGTTATATATTTCCAAAGCTTTTGATAAACTCAACTAGGCTTACATGAAATCAATTGTTCTTGCTTTTGGCTTTGCTACGAACTGGGTGGACTGGATTCTAAACCTCACTTCTTCCACTTTCTTCTCCATTTTTATCAACGAGGTTCCTTCTCACCCCTTCTCGCCCTCTCGAGGAATACAACAAGGGGACCCCATGTCCCCCTTCCTCTTCATTATCATGGCATAAGGGCTCAGTCGCTTCATCAAAGCCTCCCTTGTAGATAAGTCTCTAGCTGGAATCTCTCTTCATGGCATGGATCCCCCCATCTCCCACAACCAGTTTGTTGATTACACCCTAATTATGAGCTCCCCTGCCTTCTTTGAAGCCCTACATATTCTCAATATCCTGCAAAATTTCTACGCAGCCTCAGGAATGGACATTAATAAATAAAAATACCAGCTCTTCTTTTTTAACACCCCTTTACATGTTCAACTTTATATCACCAACATCCTGGGCTTCACATGTAGATCCCTTCCATCCAAGTACCTTGGAATTCCACTCATTAATAAGGCCCTTCGGAAAAACTCCTAGCAGGGGCTCCTGTATTCCATGGGAAAAAGAATATCCTCCTGGACCTTTCGAATGCTCAACATTCCTAGTCACATCCTCCTCCTCAAATCAGTCCTTCAAACCTTACTTATTTATTCCTTCTCTACACTAGCTTCCCCAAGCTGTATTCTTACTGAACTCAAGACCCTTCAAAGAAATTTTCTTTGGAAAGGGGCAAATATGGAACAAAAAATAGCTCTAATCAGTGGGGAAAAGATATGCAAACCATAACTAAAAGGAGGTCTTGGTTTAAGGAACCCCTCCATTCTCAACACAGTTCTCAATGTGAATATTTGGTGGAGATGGTTGAAGCGACCTAAGGACCTCTGGGCCAGAATCTGGAGGAAGAATTACATTCCACATATCTCTGAAAACCAACTTATCAGATGGAATGAAAAAACCCTGGGATCCTTAATCTGGAACGCTGCAAGACAAGGCCACTCTCTGATCATCGATCATGCTTTCTGGGAAATACAGAACAAAAGGACAACTTCCTTTTGGCATGATTCATGGCAAGAATGGCCCTCCTTCATGCAACACTCCATCACATAGAATATTCTTACCCCCCCACTCAGGTTGGTCTAATCATGGCCGTAGACTATTGGCAAGAGGACCCCCTAGGTGCAAATTGGCATCATTGGAAGTCCACTCCCACATAACTTCACACTCCAGTGCACGTGGATCTTCAACCTTGGCACAAGCTGACTTCTTCCAGGAAAATTCCAATTTCTCAAGGAGATGACATCCTAATATGGGGGAACTCCTCACAAGGAACCTTCACCATCAAAGAGACCTAGAATATAAAGATAGCCTCACACTTTCTCCCCCAGGAACCAGTTTGGGAGAAATTCTGGTCAATCAAGCATTGGAAAAAAAAAGCACTTTCCTCTGGCTCGTTGAACACAAGGGCATCCTCACCTAGGACAATCTCACCAAAAGAGGTTTTGTCGGGCCCTCCATTTGCTCTCTCTGCTGGAATGACTCAGAATCTCAAAATCATCTACTCATTCTCTACTACTACAATACACAAATCTGGGATCATTGCACCTGAATCATGCACACCACAGATTGCAAACGAGAATTCCTCAGGGAGATCTTAGAACAATGGAGAGACTCAACTTTTTAGTCTCCCATCCTAAACCGTATATGGAATCTACTTCCGAGCTTCATCCTCTGGCAACTCTGGAAATAGAAAAACAAATGAACTTTTCTTTCGTCTCAGCTTGACTCGCAGAAATTCTAGAAACACATAAATGAAAACATCAGGGAAACCATTCTCCTTCAGCCCTGGAAAGAGAAGGACTTCTCTTTTCCTCCATAGGAAAAGTGCATCCTAGACAAGTGGATCCTCCTGGGATCGTGTGCCTTTACTCTCCATCTACCCTCTTATGGAGGCACCCATCCCTGCAGTTGGTATTTATCTCCCTCCCCTTCTAGCAACTCTTGCACTATGTCATTTTCCCTGGCGCCTACCTAGTTATTCTTGTTCGAATCTCCACCTCACCCTCATGTTCGCCAAGTTATGCCTTGCCTTCGAGGGAATCCAAAAAAAGGTTCCCTCTGGTACCAAAACAGAGCAGCCATGGCCAACATGCATCCTCCCACCTTCACTCCTACACTTAGATCCTCACCTCTGTCATCCACTCAGTCCTCACCAAACCAATGTGGCCTTCCACCTCTTTCTTCACCATGGGCTTACTAAGTTGAATGGTTTGACCTTCAGGAGAATTCTCTCATCTACACTCTTGGACCTCTCCCAAACTTGGCCTTGACTTCGTGGCCAGCATTGGCACGCCCTTCCAGTCCACCACCCTTCTCTCCCTCACCACCTCCTTCGACACCTCAATCGTCATCTTTTGTGCCTTCGCTAGAAGAATTCAATGCTTAGACACAAGAACTTCAATTGGAAGAGACCCAAGGTCAAGATCTTCTATAGCTGGACTATGCTTCATGCCCGTGACTCTGAGATTCTATCTCAATTCTTCAAGACTTGGTCTTCGCAGTCTGTAAGTACGTCGATGACCTCTATTTTCGGCTAGAACACCTGGACCAATGCGGAGAGAAAATCAAATCTTTGCTCTCGACATTGCTCCACTCTCTCCATTCACCTGATTCACTCCCCAATTCCCCTGCATCTCCAGGGGAATTTCTTTCTCCAGAATTCTAGGGGGAGGATGAATGACACGTGGATACATGCGCACAAGCGACTGAGGACAAGCAAGGCACCATGCGAGACACACTTGCAATGGAAGTCGAGGACATGCATGCACACTAGACACCATGATAGTCGATAGGCATACATGTGTCAGCAAGCATGTTTTATTTTGACAATTGTTAGTTGTCTCTGGAAGGTTCTGTTTAGGATGTTGGAGTTTAGCACGTTCTATTTTGTGGGTCTATCAGAAGATAGGCGTTTTCCTGTATATTTTTTGGGTCTGTTAGACGATAGGCATTTTCTGGTTCATAGTATAATCTTCTTTGGTCTACAATATGCATGCATGGATCGACCAAATTGGTTTCCCCAAGGGGGGATTCAGTCAAATGTGTTTAATTCTCATTGATTTTTACAGTTAGAGTGTGAGGCTGAGTTGGTTTCCCTTCGAGGCAACTCAACACATCCAAAGTTCGATCTCAAGACAACACTGTAATTTTTTCTTATGACAGGTAATATATAGCTTCTTACTTTAAAAAAAGAAAAAAAATAATTTAATATCTTTTTAAAATATATATGTATAATTTTTTAATTTTTTATTACTTTATGGTGTTTAAATTTTGGTCATACATACATAAAATTTATTATCACCCTTATGTGTTTAAATTTTGTTGAAAATGTTGCCATGTTTAAATGTCTAAACTTTGTTTATAACTTTATTTTTTAATATTTTAAACATTAATTCTATGTTATTTAGGTTTAATTAATTAGTTTTAGAAATAAAAAATATATAGTAAACAATATTTAGCTACTTATTATTTTTAATAAATATAAACAATTTTTAATTATCTTTATGTATATTGTTTTTTTTGTTTGTGTCCTGGATTTGTGGGACTAACCTTTGGCTAAGAAATCATGACTTGGGGGCTTCTAAGCTGTCAAAATCAATTGAGTATCACACCCAACCTAGGCCACACCAATTGTTAGGTGGATCCATTTTTAGGTGTCTTCTCCTATCTACAACGAGTTTTGAAATCACATTGCGCTACAAACAAAACCCTTTGAATCCAATCATGCTAACGAGCTTTGAATAGTTTTATTCTTTTCTCTCTTTTATCACCCAAGGATCGTACTCGACGTAGGCCACACCAACCATTATCTGGCTAGAATTTTTAGGTGTCTCCTATCGACTACAGTGGGTTTCGGATTTAGATCACCCTACAAACAAAACCCTTTGAAACCAATCATGCTATAGTGGTGTTTGATTTTAAAATTGAAGGACATGTGGGTTGGATTTGATCCACTTATGTGTGCACGTGTCACAATATCATTTAATATAATATCTCTAGATACAACCACATGTTTTAACACTACCTCAAGGTGTCCCCATGGCTTCAGGTTAGGCCCTCATGGGAACTGAATCTTTCCAAATGATGAAAAACTCCTTTCTTTCCACCATTGGATACAACCCCTTTGGGCATCTTTGTGAATATTGTCAAATCTTATCCTATATAGTATGTTTATTCTTTTCTAAAAATTGCATTTGGTTTTAGATTTTGGTATTGATGTGGTTTGATATGGCATTCTACCTATCAAATGAATGAGCAAAATTTGCAATTAGTATTTTTGGGTGTTGGATATGAATCATTGGAAAATGGTTGGTTTTGTTTGATTTTTTTTTTTTTGTAAGTAAGTATTTTGTATTATATATAAAAAGCCTTCTAAGAGCCAAGATCAAGAGTACATAACTTAGTCAAGCGGTTGTAATTACTGAACTGCTCCAGAAGGAGAAACCAGTTCAGCCAACCGCATAAAGCAAGTAGCAAAATTTTCTAATAGTCCTAGAAAAACCAGACAATTTAACTACCATGAGAGCCACTAGAGCTAAAGTATGGAACAAGCTTTGTATAATCTGGCACATACTCTGGCAAGAGGCCTGGCCAGGGTTCCTCGATGACAGGTGTCCCGCTGATTGTCCACTGCATGTCCGTGGCGTCGTCGCCCTTGTCCTCGTAAGCTGCCAGCCTGACATTTGCCGTCGAGGTGTGCGTCTGGAGATTGGTGCCTTTCTCTTCCACTGTTGCTACCGGAAATGCACCTTCGTCATCCCGTTCATTTCTAGCCAGGGTCTTCTTCCTCGCGAAGTCGGTCATGGGCACTGGTTTACCTGCCTTCCCCTCAGACTGTAGGCTCCCCTCTGTATCATCTTGCAGATGGATGCTTGCGTGGTCGCTTACAGTGAGAGATGCGTCACTGGAATCCTCAGGGGAGGCTTCAGGGGGATTGGCTAGAAGCTGAAGAAGGACTGACAGCCTCCCCTCCATTTGTTGAACCCGGAACTGGAGGTCGTTCACTCCATCTCGGAGCTCAAAGACTAAATCATGCAAAATGGCATAGCTTTCACGCGGTAGATTGGGGAAGGACGTCTTTCGTTTGCTACGGGATCGACCATGGCCAGGCCTTCCGTGGGTTGAGTTCGCCGAGGCCCCGCCTGGCGCCGGGGGAGGAGAAGAATGCTGGACGGCGGGAGGCCGCCATGTCAAGGTCCAGATGGTATCAATGACAGCCAAACACTCAAAAGTCGGGGTAGATGAACCAGAGGGCGAGGAGGAAGTGCGGGGGCGTCGAGAGTGCTAGGGAGAGCCCCTGCGCGGACGCATTCGCTGTCGCAACATCGACAGGGCTGGCGTCTGCAGGAAGTCTGCAGAGCCAAGGTGAAAGTGAGGAACGATCGAAGGACCATGAAAACCACAAAACCAAAATCAAAACCAAATAGCCGAGCGATAACACAAAAGGGGCACTGCATTGCTCTATTCGTAATGGTGGTCGAGGGAGCATGAATTAATGCCCCTCCCATCGACGTTGAATGCATATTAATGCTCGGGGGTGATGGCTGCAGTGGGCACGAGCTGAGGACATGGCTCTGTGCTCCGCTGGCCTCCCCTTTCCGCCTCTACGCGCCAGGTGTTAGGCACTAACACCCCATCCAGGTGTGGTTTTGTTTGATTTTAGTTACATGAGAAAAATATTTTGGTTTAGCAAGAAATGATATTTTTTTATCGAGAAACATACTATTGTTATAATCCTCACATTTGCAACTTAGTATCCAATATCTAATTACTTTCAACTATTCATTATATAGGTATTATATTGAAAAATGTCTCAAAGAAAAAAGAACCAATCTTCAATCAAAAAGTTCTTTGGATGGTCTACTACATCACAAGTTTCATCATAGAATATAGARGAGCATAKTTWRATTTGAATGAAGAMTTTGATATATTTGAGTATAATGAAAAATGTGTTGAAGAATTTCAAGKGGGAAACCTAGGATTCGAAAGAAAAGAAAATTAAAAGAAAAATGAGAGTTTTGTGAGGAATGGAAACTTAAGTATAAGTTGTTGAGAGAGACAAAACATGAAGGAAAAAAAATGATGAAATGCATATATTGTGAAATACATAAGGTAGTGAGACCATGCGAAATTGACATTGGTTGTTCTACCTTGCAAATGATTCACTAGATGTTCATGTGCTAATGCAAGCATCCATAAAATTTCGAAGTAAAAATGGATATATGGGAATTAAAGGAAAGTAAAACCTAATGCAGAACACATAGCATACATTGATGATGCAAAAAAGGATAGAGTCGTCATAACTATGAAATTCGTTTATTGGGTTGTGTAGAGGATTTACCTCTCTTAAAGTACAAATCCCTTTGCTTGTATGCAATTTCCTTACAAACACCAAAGATGAAAAAGAACACGTACTACACATTATATACAAATCAAATGGCGGAAAAGAGTTCCTTTTTTCTATATTTGAATATCTTGAAGAGGTTAAAAATACAATAATGATGGATAATCCTTTTTTTCATTGATGCTAGATGAAAGTACAGATCACAACTTAGAGAAAGACCTTGTGGTTTATGCAACATTTCTAGCATCAAAAGGGTTGGGGCCTCCAATTTCACAATTTTTAAAGGTCATAAATGTTTGCGATGAAAGTGGGGAAACAACATATGACACAATCAATCATTTAAAGGAAGCAAAGGTCCTTTCAAATTAAATATTAATAATAGTTCCCATAGATGGTATTTCACTAGTGGTTGGCAATGAAAATGGCTTCATTACTTTTTTGAAAAAGGATGTACCTAATATTATATGTATCCATTGCATTGATAATCATGAAGCTTTAACTACATCATATCCTTCCAAAGGAATACCAATGAACTATTATTTGTTCATAAATTGGCAAACAAGGTATATTATTAGGTGCAAAATTCTACTAAAAGAAATAGTCAACTTATTTCTCTACAAGAACTTATGGAACTTGAAACTCTTCAATATCTTCAAATCCATGGAGTTGATGGATTTCTAGAGGACAATAATTGAAAGGATTATTGTATTGATTCCTCCCATATTGAATTTGTGGAAACATGAAAGGAAGGACTCATAATATCACCCTATAACACCATGTAGTCACTATGAAATGGATATTTTTCCTATAAAAAATATATGGGAACCCTTCCAAGGTTTAGTACATGATTAATGTGATATAAGGCCATATAACTATGGTTCATGACCAAAAACTAGGTAATTAGGCTATAAATTTTGATTTCAAGGCTCATGCACCATGAGTATGGCCTTGAACCACCACATAGAACCTATAGAGGGAGTCTTTTGTTTATAAGTGGTATACATTCACCATTTTGAGGTTTGGTCAACTAGTTAAGGATGAGTGTTAAGGTATAATTTGTTCTCTCGGGTTAAAACCATAGGTATTAGGCCCTATTTGTTTCTTTTATGGATCACGAGTTGTGCATGGGGGGATTACCTACTATGCATACCCTATTGAAGGAATAATTTTTCTATGAGTGGTATATGGGTAGCATTTTGATGTTTACAATATGAGGGATGGATATTAGGGTCCAAACCATGGGTCTAATTTGTTCTCTCAGGTTAAAACCATAGGTATTAGGCCCTATTTGTTGCTTTTATGGATCATGAGTTGTGCATGGGGGCCTTGCCTACTATGCATACCCTATTGAAGTAATAATTTTTCTATGAGTGGTATATCGGTAGAATTTTGATGTTTACAATATGAGGGATGGATATTAGGGTCCAAACCATGGTTTAAAATAAAGAACAAAGGGATTAGGATCCAAATTGTGCAATAAGTGAAATCATGGATTCAGGATCTAAATCATGTGAGGTCCAGACAATGGTTCATGGCAATACATGTGGAGTTAGGGATCAATTATCAGTAAATATGAGTTAATTAATGGTAATTTAGGGGTAATTAATGGCCAGTTAGGAGTAATCAATATTAATTTAGTTAATGGGTAATTAGTAGTAATGAGGGGTTAATAAGGGATCAATTATGGGTAAATAGGGGTAATTAGGGGATACTTAGTTGTAATTAGAGGCTATTTAAGGGTTATTTAGGGGTAATTAGGGGTACATAATTGTCATTAGTGATCAAGTAGTAGTTAGGGGTAATTAGTAGTACTTAGTAGGGGTTAATTAGGAGTATATTATAGGGTAATAAAGGGTAATTAGTGTTCAATTGGGTATAATTATGGGTCATCTATGATAAATTAGCCAGGGGTTAATTAATGGTATTTGGTGGTAATTTAGGGGTAATTCGTGATTAATTAGGGGTAATTATGCACCATTTAGTGGTAATTAAGGGTTAATTGGGGATTATTAGTGGTAATTAAATCCTAATCCATTCGATTGGGTTGATTACGTATGTGATCATTTTGCATTGACCTTTCCGGGGATAAATGCGTTTGAAACGAGTGGAATCCCTGAAGGCCGAAACCACAAAATAACATAGATCGTCGATCAAAGTTCAATAGAACTTTATAAAGGTTTATGACACTATAACTTTGCCACGTCGATGACTATTTAATATAAGACATAGGTACAAAGATACGAAGTGCCAAAGCCCCAAAATCCCACCAACCATTAGATCAAGGGAATAATTCAGGAGTAATGTGAGTCATTAGATCATGTAGTGGAAGGATAGTGTAAGCACTTTGGCAAGTATAACTCTAGGAGAGTTGAAAAAATTTAGAGTTGTAATATCCTGGAGTTTCGGAGTACCGAAATCATGTATACCATTGATCTAAGATCCCTTCGGGACTTTTCTTAACCGTTAGATCAAGCAGTGGAAGGATGGTGTAAGCACATCGATAGGTATAATTCTACAGAAGTTGAATGACTTTAGAGTTGTAATATCTCGGAGTCCCAGAGTGTCGAAGCCCCAAAATAAATAAGGATCGTCCATCTCAAAATTTCATTAATCCATAGTCGTTGGATTAAGCTAGTGGACGGATAGTGTAAGGGGGAGATGTTAACGTAAAGTAAGCGGTCAACATTACTTTATGACCACTTTGTTTGGTAAAAATATGGGTGTTCTAAGAAGTGTAAAGAAGAAAAATAATGAAGCATGAAGCATTGAAATCTTGAGAACCATAGATCAAGATCATGTAAGATCCTTCTTGGTCATTTGATCAAGCAATGGGAGGATAGAGTAAGCATGAATGTTAATCAACAACCATCGGTCACCTACTATTTATGACTACTTCGGTAGGTCAAACTTCAGGAGATTTGGAAGATTCTAAAGGGAGAATAACCCTAATCTCGAAGTCTGGAGGACTTGGTTCAAGCACCGGTCACATGATAAGGTAAAGGAATTGATTAGGGGCAGAAAGGGCCTAGAATTAAATAAGACTACAGGCATTTGAATAAGGTACTATGTAGAATAATAAGGGTGAAAAGAGAAAGTGCCAAAGGAACAATGCTTAGAGTGGATAAGACCATGGTTCTGAGCCCGCGGTCATAAGGAAAATGGATTGAAGGAAGCACCTATGCAAAATTCGAATTCTATACCAGTTTAAAGGGCTTGTGGAATAATTTGAAAAGATTGGCACACAACCATTCCATTTCCGCTACAATATTTTATTTGTACATGAAGGGATAAAATACAAAGGATTTGAAGTCATTAAGTTAAATAAACTATTATGAGCATTATTGTTAAAATTAAAAGAAGAGGTGCAATGGTTCATTGTCAAAGGATGCAATGGTTCAAATTCATACCTATTTGGAATACTATATAAATAGAAAAGTGTAATGGAAGTAAGTTGTCTCTTTAGTCTACATCAGAAGATCAAAAAGAGAAACATAGTCAAAGAAAGAATGACGAGGACATTCATGAAGTAAGGGTGGAAGGGAGGAGAAAGGGAGGATTGTTTTCCTCTATAGATTGAAGTCTGAAACAATGGATTTGGTGCTCTAAAACATCTGGTGCTTCCTAGAGTTGGTGCTCTAAAATAATGGAGTTGGTGCTTCCTAGAGTTGGTGCTCTAAAAAAAGGGAGTTAGTGCTTCCTAGAGTTGGTTCTCTAAAATAGGTGATTGGTGTCTCCTTGAGTTGGTGATCAGAAAAAAGTGAGATCAGTATCTCTCACACAATTGTAACTTGTACTTTTCATAATTGTTATATTTAATTTTTGTATTCAATACATGTTTGTTGATCAATTACTGTGATTATTTAATCTGATAATTAATAATTGGCTAAAATTTTGAAAAATAAGTAATATTGATTCACCCTCCCCTCTCAGTATTGGGAAATATTTCAACAATTGGTATCAGAGAAGGTTCCTTCAACATAGTCTAACCACTTGAAGGAAGATTCTTAAAAATACAATGGATCAACAAGAAGGAATGTCCTCTAATAGAGCACCACTATTCAAAGGAGATGACTATACATTTTGGAGTGTGAGGATAAAAATATATCTAATTTATTTGGGTTGTGATATCTCGAATTTTGTAGAAGATGGGTACACTTCACCTGTTATTCCTGCCATAGACACAACTGGAAATAAGGTTTTCAATGACAATGCAAGAGAAACCAATGCCATCCTAGGCAGACTATCCAATCCCGTATTTCTGAAAGTAATGCATTGGTTGTCAACAAAATAAATATGGGACAAACTAAAATTCATATATGAACGATATAACAAGGTCAAACAGGCCAAAATACAAACTTAAAAAACACAATTTGAAAACTTGAAAATGAAAGAGGAAGGAAACATAATATAATATCTTCAGAGAGTATATGAAGTGGCCAAATCAATCAGAGCTTTAGGATAAGAACTCAAATATCAACCCATTGTAAAAAATATCTTGAGATCATTACCTATGAGGTACGATGCCAAGATTTCTACCCTTGAAGAAAAACCAAACCTTGATAATCTCATAGTGGATGAACTACATGGGGTCCTCACATCATATGAGATGAGAACAGGGAAAGAGAGATTGACTAAAGGAGAAACAACCTTCAAGGCATAAAAAACAATAGGGGGGGGGAGGAGCAGGTGTTTAATGAAGATTAGTTAGATATATCTGATGAAGAAATAACTAACTTCATGAAGAAACTCAAGAAAGGAACTCGTAAATACAAGGGAACGTTTCCTCTAATATGTTTTAACTATGGAAATATTGGACATTTTGCTTCCAAATGTCCCTATCCCAAATAGGAGGATAGTGATGATGAAGAAGTTTACAACTAGAAATACAATAAAAGGGATAAAACCCAATACAAGAAGAAAATTTACGAGAAAAATAAAAACCTTTACTCCAAAGAAGAAAACAGTTCCTTGAACATGAGAGAAGATTATGAAGAGCTTCTATTTATGGGAATGAAAAACAAGGATGTTGATAATAATGAAAAAAATTATGAATATGAAGGAGAAGTAAACCTTGAATAATAATTTATTAGTGCACTTGAAGAACTAAGGAAGTATAACAAGAAGAATAAATCATTAGGAGAACAACTATCAGAATATGAAAAAGCACAAAATTCAAGAGAAAGGGAAGTTTCAAGGACCATTAAATAAACATGGAAAGTCATCAATCATTTGAAGAATCAACTCCAGAAATCCAAAAGAATTGAAGAATTCATTTTAAAACAACTCAATGATAGGGAACAAGACTGTGAAAATCTAGAGGTTGGAATTATCCTTCTAAAAGGGGAAATTGGAAAAGAAAAGAAGCAGTCAAGATTTGAAAAAAAATCAAAAATATTGAATGATATTCTTAATATTCAAAGATCACCAATAAATAAGACAGGGCTGGAATATGACCAAAACAAGTTTAACAAAGGATGTAACTTTACTTCTCAGGAAATTAACAAAAATCCAAAAAATTATGTAACTACTCTTCAAAGCTCCTTCATAAAACAAGAAAGCACGATAAGAAATAATTCAAATCAGAAACAATCTGTTCTTCCCTCACAAAAAGATGAATATAGATGGAACACAATTTTTGAAAAACTCCTCCAAAGAGGTATCAAAATATCTTCCTTGGCTATTGCTTCTCTTGCAATAATTTTGGGCATAAAGTATTACATTGTAGAGCTTATGGAAATTAGAATCATAAAAATGTTAAAAGATATGATTATAAGAACAACAAGAAGACTAATACTCAAGAGAATAGAAACTATAATTCATTCTCTCCATTACACGATTACAAATTTGAATGCCATATGTTAGGACTGAGAGTCACCCTCAAATTGCAAGAGGATAATCCCAGTACCCATCAAAATGTTTGTGGAGGTAGGTTTATGAATGGAGGTCAAGTGGACATAGATCAGTACGAGAATGTTTTAACAAAGAAAATGGACAAGAAATGCATAGGGAAATGAGGTCCTCATTAACTTCAGTCAGTGGTTTAAGTTTAAAGGTGAGCAGAAGGAATACCTAGTGAGAAAGGTGGACAAGTCTGCCATGGGCATCCGACCTTCAAGCAACTTGGTGAAGAAAAACTCAGGCACAAGAGCACTCTTGAACTTAAGTTTTAGACACTAAAATATATCATAGCAACATAATAATCAAACCTCCATTACTATGTGACTACAACAACTCGTCTGGATCCTCCATGCAAGAGCATTTCAACATAAGAAGAAACAAGGTAACAAAGAAAATACTAAAACTAGTCACATCAGTATTATAATCAAACCTACATTACAATATGACTACAACCCTCATCTGGATCATCCATGCACAAGTGTTTCAATATAGACTAAACAATATGATGAAAGAAACTGACTTCTATTAATGCAAAAGCCTCAGGTCTCATACAAAATGAGAGAACAACTCTGTTATCAAAATATTACAAAATATGGAGCTCTCCTCAACCAATTGACGAACATAAAAAAATATTGAACTGATCTATTTATAATTGGATCAGTTCACAACTACCAGGAGTGTGATTTGGCCATCTCATTCAAATATTTATGTTTGTTCATCCTTCTGTCAGACTGCGTGTGTTTTCTCCTGTCAGACGCAAGCTCGGATCAGTATGGGCCTGGAAGAAGAAACCATCCATCATGGTACCTCGGGCTGATAGTTCTTCCTCCTCGTCCATAGCTTCCAAGATTTCTATTTATGGATTGAGCTGAGGTTTTAGCTACCAGTCCTTGCTCATTAACTGAATCCTTCTTAGGATTGGAGTGTGGTGGGATGACTATTGGGTAACCACCTGTCGCTATTGGATATGACATCAGACATGCATGTGATTTCGAGGCTGTGGGAAGCCGTTTAGGCCCACACTAATTTAGGGCTCGAAATGCACCACTTCTCGCCACGTAGCCACCCCGCAAAATCGTGATTAGGAGTTCAGCCCACTCAAGGCCTTTTATCACCCGAGCATGTTGTAGCCGTGAAATGGTTTGAGGCCATTGATCTGAACAGGATCTGAGATCTGGGTGCTCTGCCTATTTTAGCACCCCCATAAAATATTTATCCGCTTACCAATTGTGGACTCCTTCCAACCGTGTTTAGAGGTGGCTCTAAACTGAACTGCTTGGGGGGGAAATCCTCATTGTTGAAAAATACACCTACCTGCTTGCCTGCATTCATGGCTATCACTCATGACTATGGAAAATTTTATGTGATAACATTTGGCTCCACAGGGGATGGCATTCTCCCTTCGAGATGCCAAGAACAAGCACTTCCCGTTCCTTAGCTTTTGGNTATGGAGTCACTTATTAATACCGAAAATAAAAAGAAGGTGGTAATTACAATGGTGGAAATCCAATCATGGCTTTTAACAAAATATTTCTTTAGAAAGTGCTCATTGATAGGGCTACCAAAAAATTTAGAATCCTCTAAGATCTGCAACTTATAGGTGTTATTTGAAAATACTTCAGAAATCTTGAAAGGACCAATCCATAAGGCTTCAAATTTACCATGTTTATCTTTGTCTTGATTGGGGGCATCCCACTTGAGCACCAGACCTCTGAGTTGAAATTATTCCTTGCTTTCCCTTCTATCAAAGGCTCATTTTATTTTTTGCTGGTGATCCTGAACTTTATCAAGTAGTTTCTCCCTAGCATGCTGAACTTCTACCAGTTGTTATATCCTCCTGACCATATCCTCAGGTTCTCCTTGGTAGTCTTGGAGGAATTTTTCCATAGGCAAGGAAAGATGAGTAGGAAAAATAGCCTCAACCCCATATAAAAGATGAAAATGGGAAACACCAAGTGACCTCTTTGTTGTAACTCTATCAACCCATAATGAAAATTTCAGCTTCGAGTCCCATGCTTTTTTATTATCTTCTAACAATTTCTTGATGATATTTATGGGGTTTTTGATAGAGGATTATGCTAAACCATTTCCCTGGGGGTAGTAGGGAGTATAATGGATTAATATAATTTCATACTTCTCAAATAACTTGATTAATTGTTCATCTTTGATGGAGGCATCATTATTAACAACAATCCTACTTGGACAACCAAATATGGACATGGTATCTTCAAGGAAACTAATGATTACCCTGTGGGAGGCACTTCTTGTAGGGATGGATTCTATCCATTTGGTGAAATAATCAGTGGCATTCAAAATCCACTTGTTCTTACCACTTGATGCTGGGTGGATTTCTCCAATGAAGTCTATACCCCATTGCTGAAAAGGTCAAGAAACCACTATAGGTTTCACAGGTAAAGATTTGAGCTAGTGCTTTCCATATTTTTTTTTGCATTTGACACAAGCTCTAATATTCGCACAAACATCAATAAAAATGATAGACCATAAATAACCATCTCTGAGGATCTTATAAACTGTGGTCCTCCAGAAATGATTTCCGCACACAAGCTTTCATGAAAATCAGTTATGGCCCCTTGGGCCTCCTGTGGGTCTAGACATCTCAATAGAACTCTTAGAGGAGCCTTCCAATAAAAAACCTGATCAATGAGACAATATTTGATTTCTTTTAGTTTCAAATCTCTCCCCTTTTTCTTGTCCAAGCCACCAGGAGGTCACAACTTCTGTAGAAAATATATTATGTCTTTATACCAAGTGCATTCTGCCAAGTTGAGGCTGACATGAGAGTTTTTATCAACAATCTCAGCTTGCTGATTTTCTGAGTTTATGTTCATGAAATTAACCCCTAAAGCCTTGCATTTTGATTCAACCAGCAACATGGCCAAACCTCGGCCTTTCACCAATTTAGTGGGCCTTATTTCAAGGTCAAATTCCATAATTTTAGAAATCCATTTGCTTCTCTTCCCATCTATGTCAGGATGGTTCGATATATCTTTCACTGAGGCTAAGGGAACATATGAAACAATATTTGAATGCATAGCATAGATCCTGAAAGCTTTGAGGGATTTGACAAAAGCATAATCCTACTTTTCCATGATATCATATCTCATTTTTGCATCCCTCAATGCTCTGCTAAAAAAGGAAATAGGATGCTCTAACCCCTCCGTATTCTTCTGAATCAGAACAACAACCAATGTATCAAATGAGGCAAAGGAAAATATTAGAAATTCCTTAGAATAGTCAGGGTTTATGAGCACAGGTGTTTCAATCAAATCCCTTTTGATTTGGTCAAAATAATTTCTAGACTCAACAGTGCATTTCACCTCATTTCCTTTTCTAAGCATGGTTTTAATGTGCTTAACCAACTCAGTGAAGTTAGAGATGAACCTTCTTAGGAAATTGATTTTACCCAAGAAATACTGAACCTCCTTCTTATATATAGGAAAAGTCAAGGTCTAGATGGCATCTACTATGCTTGGATGGATTCTTACCGCTTCTGTTGACACAATATGCCCCAATAATTTACCTTCTTTCATAGAAAACAAATATTTCTTAGGATTGAGAGAGAGACCAAACCTTATGCACTATAGGAAGACCTTATTCAAATGATGACATTGCTCTTTGTCATACTTTGAGAATACTGAAATGTCATCTAAATAGATGACTACAAATTTGTTTTTCTCCCCAATAAAGGCAATGTCCATGGCTCGCTGAAAGGTTTCTCCTCCATTCATCAACCTAAAGGGAATTTTAGCATACATGAAAGTGCCCCAAGGAGTAGTGAAAGTTGTATTCTCTCTATCTTCAAGAATGACAAAGATCTGATTGTAGCCAGAGAAGCCATCAATCATAGATATCCTAGATGAACCAGTCACTCTCTGCAAAATGTGCTCCATCTTTGGAAAGGAATAGCTGTCCTTTTTCGAGCTCCTGTTTAAATTCCTAAAATTAACACACAACCCGATTTCCCCATTTTTCTTCCTCACAGGAACCAAGTTAGCCACCCATTTTGAATATCTCAAAGGAATGATGATCTAAGCATCCAACAACGTTTTCACTTATGTTTCCATAATAGGAAACATCATGAGATTTATCTATCTAAGAGTCTGCCTAAATGGATTGGTCTCTTCTTTCAAAGGGATATTATGCTCAACAATGTTTGTGTCATATGTCCTTAGATCTTCATATTTCCATACAAACGCATCTACAATTTTTTTTTAAATCTTGACATACTCATCCCTTTGTTCCTTTGACAAATTTCTAGACAATTTAGCATACTTTGGGTCTTCCTCTGTTCCTAAATTGCATTCAGTCACATCAACATCTTTAGTTGAACCTTTAATATTTATAGCAACATCATTTCTGTCAACCAATCTCTCCAAGGGGACAAGTCCCTTTGGAAAATGGTTACTGGGTAATTGAAAAATATGATGGTCAACAATTTTATTAAGAAAAAGATCAGAATGGGGGTTTTCTTCAGTATCCTGATCTTGATCAATATGTAAATCAGAGAATTCATCCACAGTTTCAAGAAACCTTTTTATCTCAATTTCATCCTCAAAAACCTCCCAATGTTTGACATTGTCATGAATAGAGGGTCTATACTTTACTTCCACATCATACTTGAGTTTTGGGGGCAAAGGAACCTTGAACTTACTTGTTGAAACATCCAAGGAATCTTCCATAGTGTTCTCCTCCCTTGGAACAAATGAGATATTGAAATCCAAGTAGAAACTATCAACAAGATCCCAAACTTCATTTCTGTAGGCCCTTAACCTGGGATGCTTAGCCTGATACCGATTTCTGACTTGATGAGAAATAAACTCAGCATCTCCAAACACTACTAGCTCTTGAATATTCATGTCTTTGGCAGCCCTCAAACTAAAAACAAGAGCCTCATATTCTACCACATTGTTTCTTATTTCAAATTCCAGCATGTAAGACAAAGATATGGTCTCTTGGGTAGGGGAAATAAAGAGTACCCAAACACCAACACTCTCCCTAGAAGAGACTCTATAAAAAAACATCATCCAAACAAAGGTAATGGGAGGAGGATATTCACGAGAGGTAATAGGTTGTTTTCTGATTTCAATAGGTGTTTGAGGAGCATCAGTGAGTTGTAGCATACTGGTTCCTAAATCAATATCAACTGCAAAAATAGGGTGATTGGTAGGATTTGATTCATCACTGATAATGTAAGCAAGTTGTGCTTCCCTGTAAATCCTTCTATGTTCTCCCCCAAACACACGAATGGTGGCATATGAAAGCTACAACTATAAAGTTACCCCTAGTATTTTGATCCAATATCTAGACAAGAGCATCCCAAACTTAGGGGGGACATCAACCACCACAATATCCATGACCACACTTTTCATTGGCAACTGGAATAAGGAAACGACCAAGTCTTTGATAACCCCAAGACACTTCACTTTCCTATAATCAAATGAGTATAGGTCATGGTATGTTTTTGTAATATCCAACCCAAGCTCATCCATGATAGTCTTAGGAATGAGATGCCCCTGAATCCATCAAACAGTTGTGGAAAACTTTATCATGGATGTTCAATGATATGTAAAAAGGATGGGAAGAGTCATCCCTATCCTCTACCAAAGGTCCTAGTATGAAAACTGGTTTTTCATCTTGGAGGTTGACTCAATCGGTGGGATGAGATGAAGGTTTAGGATGCAACATTTTGGAGAGGTACCTTTTGAAATCCTCAATCTTAACTAGCTCTAGAAAAGGTACATGGATTTTAATCTTTTGAATCTCATTCTCAAAGCTAAAAGAGGAGGGAGGCTTCAGAATATACTTAATTTATGGGGTAGCGATCTTAACCATAGCCTGGGGGTTTTGTGCCTCTTTTTCTTTGTTTCTAGTTGCCACATCCTTAGCATGATTCTCTATTCTAGTAGGTTGATCAGGAATGTCAGGATTTCCCTCTTTCTTATTTTACCTTAGGTTGTATCTATTTGGATTGCCATTGGTCCTTTCCCCTTTGTTCAACTCATTTAGTTGGCTATCCATGAGAGACTCTTCATATGCAGATTGGGTTAAATGAGGGGATGAAGAGGTGTCACCAAGACAATGGATTTCAGGATCAACATCTTCTTCCTCTCCTTCTTCATCAGTAACAAGGTTATTTTGGAGAGGCTATTGGATTTTTTGATCATCCCTATCCCTACTTATTTGATCTCTTTGGATGATCCGAGGGTAATTATTTGGTCTTCTGAAATTACCTCTATTATCAACATTCTGGAGGTTCCTATAGCTCTACTTTCCTTCAAATTTCAATTTCTCCATTTCTGCAGAAAGTGATTTCACTAGTTTTTTCAACTCATCGACTTGAGGGTAGACAACAGAGGAATCAGAGGTTAAAGCTTCATCCCTACCTTTTCTTCTGTCTCTATCATATTTATTCCTAATTTTTTCAGCTTCCAATATATTAGACTCTACTTCAAGGGATGCATCTTGCATATGAGCTAAGGAGGTATCTCTTCTTTCTCTCAACAGGAGGAAAAACTTAGAGTCAAAAGAACTATCATAAGTAATCTTGGCAAAGGTTTTTGTAGGCTTTATTTCAATGGGAATCTTATTGTACATATTATTAAATCTCTTTGAGAAGTTTGAAACATATTCCCCCTCTTTCCTTTTAAGTGATATAATAAAGAAAATATTTTTCATCCCCACAATGCCTCAGGAATGAATCATCTAGAGCTTCAATCCTAACAATAGATTCATGGGTCAAACCTCTAAACCATTTCCTATCCTCACCATCAAGAATCTGTAGAAAAATTGTCATCCACACATCTTCATTTTCAATGTTAAGGTTATCTGCATAACTATAAAAAGATGAAAGGTATTCTTCTGTAGTTATGTCTTCCTCTCCTGTGAACTTGGGCATGTATTTAAGGTAATATCCAGTTGGGAGAGGATTCATAGGCTGAGGTAAAACAAAAGGGGCATACCTAGCAGCCGCTATGACATCCATCATGTTTCTAGAAAGATTAGCACATGCCATTTGGATGTGAACTATAGGAGAACAAGGGGGAGATGGAGTTTATAAAGGTAGCACTGCAATTAGGTTTCTAGGGGGAAGGGGAAATGATTGAGTGTTGGAGGAGAATTATATGGGGTTCAAGGGAAAATAAGTTTCCCCTTCTTTAGATACAACAACTTTGATAAGAGGAGGGGTAGGAAAACACAAAGTGGGAAAATATTCTAAGCTCCTGGGTCTAAACCTCTGTTACAAAAATCGTCGATAAATCACCAAAATCATGATAAATCACGATTCCAACTCAAAAACGTTTTTTTCTCAAAAAATCACAGAACAAATCGTGATTTTTTGACAAAAAAATAAAAAAAATCGCAAGTCGATGGGTAAAAATCGCATGAGCAAAATGTCCACGAGTTTAAGACTCCGTGAGGGTTTTTTTTGGTTTTATTTTTGCATTTAGCCAGGTGGAGAGCCAAGGAGGAGATCTAATACATTCAGCCAGCCAAGGAAGAGTTTGCCATTGGGATTTTGTGGATTCAAGGGTCATATTTGTGGATTTGGCATTGGAATTTTTAGTCCATTTCATAGTTTTGGCATTTGGAGGTAAGTAAAAAAAAATTCCCATTATTTCTCATTTTTCCACCATAGATTTTCATAGGTTTTCAGTGGCAATAAGTTTTACATATTCAAAATAGATTTTTGATGGATCAAAAATCATTTTTTCCCACTGTTATGTGATTTTCTTTCTTTCCATGTATGCCCAAAAACGATTTTGGGATTTTCTTTCCCTAGGTAGATGTAAATTAGTTTAAATTTTTTTGTGTCTATTTCAGGTCAAAACCAAGTTTGAATGCTAGATACATAATTGATTTATCTCCGATTTTTAAATTTTCATTTTTTCATCAATAACACGTGCTAAAAAATGATTTGTTTTTTCCTTAGGTTCATATTTTTCCATATTAAAGATGCCAAAGGCATTGGATCCATTCTGAGAGGATGTTGAGCTCGATACTCCAGGGAATCGACAACATCTCTCCTGCAAGATATGTGGGAAAAAATGAGCGGTGGGGTATACATGCTAAAATACAACCTTGCAAAAATTCTAGGTAATGAGGTGGAGATTTGTCCCATTTCAAGTGAAAAACTTATTGTGAAGGCCACAAAAGCACTTGAAGAGTATGCAAAAAACAAAAGTACACAGAAGCCAAGAAAAAATAAATGGATTCAAGATCCAAGTCAAGGAAAAGCACACACACTCTTGGGTAAATGGGAATGGAGTCTAGTGAGATCCACTCCTCGCAGTCGGTAATTCCCACAACAACATCATCATGGTTTATGCGAAGAACCACACTTGGTGCACAACCGTCTATCAAGTCCATGTTGAAAAAAAGAAGTAAAGAAGAAGAAAACAAACTTGTGGGTAGATGACTTCTATGGAGTGATATTCCATTCAATTTTTCCAGGAACCCATTCTATGTGTCCATGTTTGAGGCTGCTAATATTGTTGGCCCAAGGTATAAGCCCCCCACTTATGAGGAGTTGAGAGGGCCCATCCTTCAAAATGAAAAGGTTGATTTCTCTCAGAGGTTGCAGGATCTTCGAGATTCATGGCAATTCACGGGATGCATGGTGATGTTAGATGGTTGGATTGATCGGAAGGGTAGGAACCTTCTTAATTTCTTGGTTCATTGTCCCAGGGGGACAATGTTTATGAAATCTGTGGATGCATTTGCACATGTCAAGGATGTGAAATTACTTTGTGACTTATTGGATGGGTTCATCCAAGAGGTAGGTCCGCAACATGTTTTCCAAGTCATAGCAGACAATGATACAAATTATGTGGTTGTTGGTAGGATGCTTATGTCCAGGTATCCTACACTATTTTGGACTCCTTGTGCCACTCATTTCCTTGACTTGTTGTTAGAGGATATGGGAAAGATTGATTGGCTCAAGGATGCCATTGATTCAACGAGGAGCATCACAAAATTCATATACAATCATGTTTTTTTTCTTATCTTGATGAGACAATTCACAAATGACAAAGAGTTGGTGCATCCTGCCATCACACGCTTTGCCACTAGTTTTATTTCTCTTCAGTCTCTTTTGAATTCTAGG
>SNQJ01S0034669.1:22545-35559 GCA_010110895.2 Picea sitchensis
AATTATAATATAAGTGAAATTTGCAAGTGTACCAATTATGATACATCTTTCCATAATTTAAGGTATAGTTTTTATTCATTAATCTTAGATTAATAATGATATTTTAAAATAATGTAAAAAATAATTATGAATTTTTTTATTAATTTATTGAGATAGATGACATTAGTGGGTATATATCTCTTTGGCCATAAAAGAAAGTTGGAGATTACACTCTTGGAATCTTGGTGAGGCCACTAATAACCTCGTAGAAGTCTATGTCATCCTTCGAGAGCTTATTTCAGGTGGAGCTCATAATGTTCACAATATCATTGTTTTGGGGGATTCTAAGGACACCATTAGACATATTCAACTAGGCACTTTTCCTAGAGATTCTTGTCTATTGAAAAAAAAAAATAGAAGGCTAACTCTGTTACAAAAGACAAAGTGACAAAGTGGGGCATTTACATATTAATGGTGATTTAGTTTTTATGCCTATCATTAGTTTATGTATTTTCCATGTGGTTGCCTCCTACATCAATGACTTCATGCAACTACCAAATATCTCGTCTTCTGACATTAACCACTCATGTCTAAACTCAATGTCTAAGCCTCTTTTACACTTTCTCTCAATTGGATGTCGGATTTTCATGCCTGCCATGGATCGGTTCGATTGTATTACTAATCATTGATTTGAATGTGTTCTAGGAGATATGAGACCGATTGTTATGGGTCTAGTTTCCCTGATGTAGTTGGTTGGACACGGCTCACATTATTCAACTCTATTAGTATTTCGGTGGTTTCGTTCAGGATATTGTTGCTACCTCATTGTCTATAGTATTCTAGTGTCATTTTTTCATCACTCCTCTATTTCTCTCAACCCCATGCTGCAATGTGGGCAAATCAATTCAAAGGAACTTTGCTTGCATATTGAGCATGGTGAATATGACCTGCACAATTTAACCCAAACCCTACAATTTTTCCTGGATAGCCTCTCCGCTTAGGTTATTACCATTCTTGAAATTTTTCTTCAACATCTACAGATGCTCCAACAAATTCAAGATGAATGCGTTGCTTTAAGAAGTCAATTAGAGCACCTCTAGGATCACCTTGACCCAACTTAGGTGTCATTGTTTTCTACTTCTTATTTAGATGCAACTTATTCTCATGTGGTCAATTTCATAGTCTTTGATCTCAATTGTACTGTTTTAGGGTCAATAATGAAAGCTTGTGGTATGAAGGTTCATTCTCTTCTTGTCTAAGACGAATGTAGTGTTTCTTTTTGTATCATCTTAGGGTTTTTATTAGGTTCTACATTGTAAAGATCTTTTTTGTATGCTTCTACTATGAGCACTTAGAATTTTAGGGTCAATAATGAAAGCTTGTGGTATGAAGGTTCATTCTCTTCTTGTCTAAGACGAATGTAGTGTTTCTTTTTGTATCATCTTAGGGTTTTTATTAGGTTCTACATTGTAAAGATCTTTTTTGTATGCTTCTACTATGAGCACTTAGAATTTTTAGCTATAAGTAGGCAGGATTGTACTATTGTTGTGAGCCTGATTTTTGCAAGACTACCTCTGTTTTGTACTATTGTTGTGTGCATTGTCGTAGTTTTTACTTACTATACCATCTCTGAGTTTCTTTCACAAGCATAAGGTAATTCCTGTTAAAGCGTAATCAAGAAAGTATACATGAAACTAAGGTAATTCCTGCTAAAGCGTAATCAAGAAAGTATGCATGAAACTAGCAACAACAGTTGATGGCTTCAAATTACACCTTTTTACACTACACCTTTTACTGAAAGGACACCCAACCTTTCACCCACACACTTGGGGAGAAAGGAAGGGACAGTTTTGCAAAACCCTATATTGCATTGCAATTCATGAATCACACCGTTTGACTTTGATGAATAATCAATTGAAGGGTAACGCAAATGAAAACGACACAGCATACGTACATTTCCCGCAATTGCGAGCTCAGTGCATTGGTGTGGTTTAAGAGCAGAGCTGTGGTCTCTACGATCTCAGCCCTGATTATGCAATGCCTCCAAATACTGCTTACGTTCAGGGTATCCTCCTTCCAACCTTCTTCATCGAATAGCTGTTCCGTTACGTCCAAAATTTATTCTCCGAAATTCAAAAAAACATACACACTCTGCAACAGTCTCCGGGAAAGGAGCAAAATCTTCCCACTTAATGGTTACCATGGCCAGGTCGAAGCCCGACATGGAGTGGGAGATAAGAATTCTCGAATGGGAGATAAGAACTCCCGAAAGGTCCTTCGAGCTATCTGCAGCTCCAAAACAACTGCATCGTCGAGTGTTGGAGAAAATCCTCCAAGTATTAGCTGGCTTGAAATCGGGATTTATTTTTCTCTGCATGGTACCCTGGCGACATGGAGCAGAAGATCGAAGGAGAGTTTTCCATGGTATAAAGGTGGGAAGTGCACTTGTTCTGGTTTCCCTCTTCTATTTCCTGAATCCATTGTTTAAGCAGTTTGACGATATGACTGTGTGGACAGTCATGACAGTGGTGGTGATCTTTGAATTCACTGCAGGTAATCACTACTTATATCTATATATGTCTCCTTGATCCATGCGTCCATGCAAATAGCATTCTATATACTGTACAATACTCTATTAATATTTTCGCGCAACGTTGTTGGGACGAATGTTGGGTGTAGGCGTAAAACGGGTTGCAAGTCGAGGTCGACTCAAAGCCTATCCATATTTACTTGGTGTTGGGGTGTTTTTATTTAGTGAGTAAATGAATCTCGCGTAAACCGGGTTGCAAGTCGAGGTGGACTCAAAGCCCATCCATATTTACTTGGTGTTGGGGTGTTTTTATTTAGTGAGTAAATGAATCTCTACATTCATGCTTTTTCATACATCCACTCAATAAGGACTATCATTTGGCTGACAATGGCATTGGTCGACAGAGAGTTGGGTGGCAATATTTTTCCAAACTCTTGGGATGATGTAGTAGTATCCTTAAGGGTACCTGTGTGTTATAAGAAATGAAATTCAAATTGAAATGCCACCAGAGTAAATGCGGTCGAAGTCAACATTCAAAATCGACCAGAATATTATTTACCTCATTCAATTCTTTCTCATCTGTATTGTTATTAGCACAGCTGCAAAGTGGCTGGTGAAGGCCGAAAGGTGATGTCAAAGCTTTCTCTGGGACAGCTGAAATACACATAGAGCTGAGGAAATCTAAAAGTTAATTTCAAATTTGGTAATTCCAAAGGTTAATTAGTTAAACTTGGCAATCATATGGTGGTACAATAATTTCTTAATATGATTAGGTAAATGTTAAAAAGTAAACAGGTTAAGTGATGCATTAAAAAATACAAGGAAGTTATAAGAGTAAATCACATTCATTGATTTGGGAGGACAACTAAGAATATGCCAACATCTTCAATTGTTAGCCATCAGATTAGAATTTTAGATTAAAAGGTGATTAATTGTGTTATAAGAAATGGAATTCAAATTGAAATGCCACCAGAGTAAATGCGGAAGTCAACACTCAAAATCGACCAGAATATTATTTACCTCATTCAATTGTTTCTCATCTGTATTGTTACTAGCACAGCCGCAAAGTGGCTGGTGAAGGCCGAAAGGTGATGTCAAAGAGCTGAGGAAATCTAAAAGTTAATTTCAAATTTGGTAATTCCAAAGGTTAATTAGTTAAACGTGGCAATCATATGGTCGTACATTAATTTCTTAATATGATTAGGTAAATGTTAAAAAGTAAACAAGTTAACTGATGCATTAAAAAATACAAGGAAGTTATAAGAGTAAATCACATTCATTGATTTGGGAGGACGACTAAGAATATGCCAACATCTTCAATTGTTAGCCATCAGATTAGAATTTTAGATTAAAAGGTGATTTAGATCTCACTCAGATCTGAGTCTCACTCCATCACTGAAAGGCCCAGGATCCAGGGTATGTGAAAGTTGAAGTTACCAAAGCCGAGCCGAGCCGTACAAGTGTTTGAAAGAAAGGAATCTCTAGTTCAAAAACAGAGGGAGGTTCTGTTGGATGCTTGTAGAGACTAGGTTTACAGAACGAGCAACGAAAGTCTGTGTGAAAAACTCACCAGATGAGCATGCAATATAGGGAGTCCTCACGAATTCAATTGCGCAGGAAAAGCTCAGCCGTGAACCAGGATAAACATAAATATTTATTATAATTTTATTATAAGTTTTAAAATGCTCGGTAAAGCCCACACGGATTTTCCACATTATATAAGAAGAGAAACTGATTTGCATAGCACAAAGATAAGGTTTACCAGGCACGTGAGAAACCTCGGAGAAGCAACCAGAAATTTATACTAATCGGTGAGGAAGCCAAGAAAGAAGTTATTAATCGGTGAGGAAGCCAAGCAAGAAGTTTTTTATTTTAAATTTTATAAGATGCATAAAAATATGTGCTCTCTGTTAAAAAAAAAAAAAAAAACTTTATTATTTAAAGATTCCTGAAGGTTGAGAATTTTTTTAGGTTGCTCCTCGTGTGGAGTTATAAGATTCACAATTTGATATAAATCCACAATCTATAAGATTGCGTGGACCATAGATCGATGGAGAGTGTGACATGTAAATGTGATGTTTGAAGTAGATTTGGATGAAAATCTCAAAACGATTTGGAATAGTTTGTTTAGTGTGTTGAGTTGTTGTTTGGGTAAGTTTTTATGGTTGATGAAAATAATTTTAATGTTTTGGTGATACCAGAAAATATTTGTGTTTTGGAAGAATGTATTGAATTTTCTTGAGTCTAGCTAACTCAATAGAGGTATGGTTATTTTGTTCTAACTCAATAGAGATATAGTTATTTTGTTAGAATTCGCTACTCTAACAAATGATAAGAAGAATTGTAGAAATCCAAGACGAAGGTAAATTCAGGAGAAAAAATATGTTAAGCATGGTGATGAGATTTATTTTAGCATTTATAAAGAGAGTTGAAAATTGATAAGAAGTTATCTGAATCGAAGAAGCATATTTCAGCCATGCCAACAAAGCCGATAAATGAAGAAGAGTCTTCATGGAGCAAATAGTCTACAAGAAAGAAAATTGAGGCTTCGAGGGAGAAAAAGCCGCAAGACAAGATTATTGTCTCTTCTATTATTGAAGAGAAAGAATCATTGACATTCAACCATTTTATGGACAATGTTTCTGCATTATTGAGCAGTAAAAACTACATGAAGAAAGTCGCAAAGAAGAAAGATGGGTAGAGACATGCAACAAAATATAACTAAATTTTTGGTTTTTTCATTCATCAACAAATACATAAGAAATGAATTGTTGTAATTTGATGGGTGCATGTTCAGTTGTACCCGACACCCCAGTAGACACTCCAATAAGTTTTTTTGTTTATGTTTTTTGGTCCCATTTGTAAGAAGTTTTGAGCTTTGCTATAGGCAAGCTTTGTTCCTCGTGTTTAGTAAGCCCCTGATTGAATCAGGCCTACATAGGTCAATATGTGATCATGTAGCATGTATCCTTGGTTTCAAGTAACATGAAGCGATGGCCATGATACATCTCAACTATCCCTGGTTTTGAGCACCTTGAAGAAATGTGGTATTAAGTCCACTTTGGTGAAGGAATGTGGTATGAAGTCCACTTTGGTAAAGTGATGTGGTATGAAGTCCACTTTGGTAAATACAAGGGTGTCTACTCGTATGCTAACTTGATGATTGTATCAGAGAATTTGAATCTTCGATTAACAAGGGAAATGTGAGATATTAATCTCAGAGTCAGGACCAAGTTTTGTTTAAGGGGGAGTGTGAAGTCTATTGCATTGGATGCTAATGGCTGGTGATAGTGATAGTTTTTCTCGGATGTAATTAAGGGGGAGTGTTATGGAAAATACCTAATTGCATCTTTAACTAGTTAGTTAGTTAGTTTACCGTTACAAGAAGTTGGTAACTCTGTAAAGTCTTGTAACCATATTGTGTAACTATACATGTTCATATTAATAGAATACACATCAATAGTGTAGTGTGCTTAATCTTTTCACCACCTACATGCTCTTCATGCAAAATGGTTGACAAGTAGCATTTCAAAGTGAGAACATGCACGTGTTTCTTAGGTACCTAGCGAGTCTGAATAATAAAGATTTGAACCAGGAATTGATATGATGCCAAAGACAATAGAGGATTCGAACTTGAAATTCATATAATTTCAGAGACAAGGGAGGAGTGGAGTGGAGCAACTTAGCCATTTTTTGTTTCAGATAGTGAGATTGCTTGGATGGTTTGGTAGGTGTAGTAGCTAGTGGGAATATCATTGAATGGTTGGATCTTCCACAGCTAGGGGGAGGAAATGCAGTGATATATCTTAATCCTGACATTTTCTGTTGTAATGCTTTTGGTTTTGTGATGACAACTTTGACTCTTTAGGTTGGCATTTTTTGTTGTAATGCTTTTGGTTTTGTGATGACAACTTTGACTTTTTAGGTTACAGTGGTATTTGGTTTTCTGATGAATGTTTTGGAGATAGAATGGTTCAATGGAAAGCAAACCTTAGCCAAAACCCAAAATTTGAGCAGTTTTCATTCCTCTTTTGGACAATCTATATATTATCAAAAAGTTAATTTATTTATCAACAATCTATCTATTATCAAAAAGTCAATTTAACATTGTAGTAATTTTGCTTCATATTTAAGTCATAGTTTCTTTTGGAGATAAACATTATATAACATGAATATTTAGATTACAAAAGCTAAAATAATATAGAACTATGAAAATTTTATGATTATGTTTTTTATAATTACATAACTTCATAAGATTTTTATGTTTAAGTCCTACTTGTTATAATTCCAAACAAACCATACATTATAGCTTATGCTCGGTGCTTAAAGCGATGCCAAGCTATGCTATATCATAGTTTTCAATCGTCACACGCTGGAGTGGCCAGATAAGACAAGATGCTTAAAACTATGACACCAATTCTTTTTGGTAAGATACCGAGGGAGGATTGCACCCAAAAGTCAAATTCATACTGACAAAGCTTGCAAAGCCAAACTGATCTTTTAGGTAAACTACTGAGTGAGGATTGCACCCAAAATTCAAATTCATACATACAAAGCTTACATAAGACTTTCAGAGTTCCATCTTTTTTTAGTTCTCTTCTCTACAAGATCTAGCATAGGGAAAGGATATTAGACAAATAATCGAATAGATACATAGTCCTTTTATCCAAGGAATGTCATAATGAATCTTTGGGAACCTGAAAGCAACCACAAAGAAAACAAACTTTAGAAGATTATATAGAATGTTGATGTACATCTGATTCAAATTAGCTACATAAAAAATTGAATAATTATAAGATGATTAACATGCTATTGTGTTCATATGAGTTATATGAAATGAAAAAGATTTTACTTCATACTTGCTCATTTTTCCTCGGAGTCATTTTGTGGATAATTGCCACTCATGGAAGGTTTTTGATTTGATGTTTCTATGCTAGGGAAGGTAGTTGCAGAAGAGGTCATATGAACTGTGGATTTTTCAGGCAAGAACGAAAGAATTTTCTCTATTAAATGTCGCAACCAAGGGGGTTCAATGGTTATAAATGTTACCGAAGGAAAGACCTTGTGAAATATGAACATCTGCAAGGGAGGATGGTCTAGTCGTTGAAGAGGTAAGGGTTTCGATCCATTTCTTGGGTTAACATTTCACATTGAAGGTTGCACTTTGTGGCCACATAAAATCTCATCTTCATATTCAAAATTCGAGATAGATAATGTTTGGCTTAGGAAAATCCAAGTACATATTAGAACTAAATGGTCTCAATGGTATGCATTTAAACGTTTCACATTCAAGGTTGCACTTTGTGGCCACATAAAATCTCATCTTCATATTCAAAATTCGAGATAGATAATTTTTGGCTTAGGAAAATCCAAGTACATATTAGAACTAAATGGTCTCAATGGTATGCATTTAAACAAATATATTATATACCATTTTAAAAAATCTATTATATAGTTTCTCTTATGATTACCTTTTTGTTTTAATGGTGGAAGAGTACAGGTACTTGCTTGTGCAAAGGATTCATTTGCATCGGCAACATCTTGTATTAGCTTGTGGAAATCATTCATTTGCAAAAAAATGTTCTTCTTTTATTAACTATATGAGGTTTTTCCCTTTGCTCTATGGAGAAACAACCTTAATGCTCAGAGTTCATTTTCCTTGCAAAAGTCATTAGCACAAACAAATATTCTCTGTAGATTCAAGGATGCTACTAGTAAGTAAACTTCTGGTATTAACTATATGGGTCTTCTCCCTTTGCATGATGGAGAAACAACCTCAATGCTCAGAGTTCATTTTCCTTACAAAGTGATTAACACAAACACATATTATATGTAGCTTCAAGGATGCCACTAGTAAGTAAACCAGATTATGTGAGAAGACCTCTCAGAGAAAAATAAGAGGGAACCAGCTAAGGGCTAAACAAGATCACTTTTCCTTTTGGGAAACACTATGGACCTTCGATCTTCCACTTATAGTTATGGAGCTTCCATATTTGACATATAGTTTATAGTTTAATGACTTGGGAAAAAACCTCATTTAACCCCATGAACTAGGAAAAAGCATAAACATTTAGCGCTATGAACTAATGCTAGAGATCAAGTTTAGCATTAATCCACTCTCTCATCTATATGTAATTTATCTAAGTCTTCCTTGTAATTTATCCTAGGTCTAACTCGATTTGAGACCAAATAAAATCTCAAACTAGAAAATTAAGATAAAAAACCTAAAAATTTAGCGCTATAAACTAATGCTAGACATCAAGTTTAGCATTAATACACTCTCTCATCTATATGTAATTTATCTAAGTCTTCCTTTTTATTTATCCTAGGTCTACCTCAATTTGAGACCAAATAAAACCTCAAACTAGAAAATTAAGATAAAAAAGGAAATATCACTTAGAAAATTGCATGAATCCATTAAAAATTGGTTTAAATGATTTGCAACAGTTGTTTGTTCTTCTCTTATTAACTATATGAGCATTCTCCCTTTGCTCTATGGAGAAACAACCTCAATGCTCAGAGTTCATTTTCCTTGCAAAGTCATTAGCACAAACACATATTCTTTGTAGCTTCAAGGATGCTACTTAGTAAGTAAACTTCTGGTATTACTAGTAAGTAAACTTCTGGTATTAACTATATGATCCCTCTCCCTTTGTCTGATGGAGAAACAACCTCAATGCTCAGAGTTCATTTTCCTTACAAAGTCATTAGCAAAAACACATATTCTTTGTAGCTTCAAGGATGCTACTAGTAAGTAAACCAGATTATGTGTGAAGACCTCTCCGAGAAAAATAGGAGGGAACCAACAAAGGGCTAGACACTATGACTTGTCCTTTTGGAAAACACTATGGAGCTTTGATCTTGCACTTATAGTTATGGATCTTCCATATTCGACATATAGTTAATCATTTAATGAATGGGAAAAAACTTCATTTAACCCTATGAACTCGGAAAAAGCATAAACTTTTAACACTATGAACTAATGCTAGACATCAAGTTTAGAATTAATCCACTCTCTCATCTATATGTAATTTATCTAAATCTTCCTTGTAATTTATCCTAGGTTTACCTCCATTTGAGACCAAATAAAACCTCAAACTAGAAAATTAAGATAAAAAACCTAAACATTTAAGACTATAAACTAAAAAATGACATCATGTTTAGCATTAATCCACTCTCTCATCTATATGTAATTTATCTAAGTTTTCCTTGTAATTTATCTTAAATCTACATTTTCAACCAAATAAAACCTCAAACTAGAAAATTAAGATAAAAAAAAAATATCACTTAGAAAATTGCATGAATACATTAAATTTTTGTTTAAAATGATATATTTGCATTGGTTTTTGTGCATGAACTAATATAACAAGGGTAACCGATTACTAATACTCGCTGGCGCGAAAGGCAGGGACTAATAAAATTTTCTTAGAGTGCAGTTAAATATTTTATCGTTAGCATTTGAGAAAACGTGTAAAAAAACTAAGGCGAAAACATTCACAGAATTCATTAATCAAAACAAAACTAGATATTCAGGTGAAGAAAAATGAAGGTTCCACGTGGGCCTTCGTCTTTTAATATAAAATTTTGAGTGACATGTTATACGGCTTCAAAGCTATGCCAGCTCAAAGCAAATAGCCTGGGAGTAAAGCTATATTCCAGGCTTTCAGTAGGTTTTTAACTTACAAACGATGCAAAGTTTCTTCTTAATATATACATTACAATCCTTCTTGAATAGTACTCACAATCCTTTCTGAATAGTACTCACAGGTCGGGTGGTCCAGTTCCAAACGTCACTAAACTTGGCTCCATTTCTTCCATGGTGATTCACAAAACATTAACATTTTGAATAACTGGATGTCCATTCAAAGCCAAATCTCATCCTCCCACAGAGACACATAGAAAACCTCCGTAGTCTCAACAAAGCCATGCACGGCATCGGGATAGATAATATCGGGAGTTGAATCTCCATAGATATGGTTCTGAAGGATTCCAAGTTCATCGGGAGTAAAATGGTCGAGAAAGAAACCAAGTTCTCCGCAGATATCGTCGTAATACGGGAAGTCTCTTATATCAAACGTCACCGAGGTCGCTTCAGAATCACCGTCTGCTGTTAATTGGCCTTGCTTATTTGAACCCATCTGTTCAGTACTGCTGTTTTCATCGGTGGACTCGATATTATTATCTGTTTGCGCCTTCAACCCAATTTCATCTTCCAGATAATTTATAACGACGTTGAGCGTCATCTCGCCGTCGACGTCATTCGTAGCAGTATGGGTATCGGCACCATGGATCTTGCCGGGCAAGGCGATGAGATTACAGTCATACCCCAACGTTCCATTATTAGTTCGCTTCGCGTCTGGCGAAGCCAATTCATTATTCAAATATTCATCTCTACCTCGCTTTTTTTGAGAAATTTGAGAGAATGCGGCCATCTCTGCTGCTGTGAATAAAACGTAACAGATACAACAATCGAGACTCCTGTTCGTATCAGCAATCCTTCTTCCTAAGACAATATATAGATATCTGGGAGTGGATAGATCACAAAAAATCCCGCTTAATGTGGAAACATCTCAAGGATTTTTCTTTTGTACAGTTCGTTGAAACGGCATTCACAGATCACACGGAAACCTAAATCATTTGTCCAACCACANAAGCCAATTCATTATTCAAATATTCATCTCTACCTCGCTTTTTTTGAGAAATTTGAGAGAATGCGGCCATCTCTGCTGCTGTGAATAAAACGTAACAGATACAACAATCGAGACTCCTGTTCGTATCAGCAATCCTTCTTCCTTCGACAATATATAGATATCTGGGAGTGGATAGATCACAAAAAATCCCGCTTAATGTGGAAACATCTCAAGGATTTTTCTTTTGTACAGTTCGTTGAAACGGCATTCACAGATCACACGGAAACCTAAATCATTTGTCCAACCACACAAGTTGCCCGACGAAGTAAAATTGAAAAGATCACCTCGATATTATTTGAACGGACCATATTCGGATGCATTTGGATCCGACCATTTCCGACCCGATGTCGCAGGCTCTGGCCCTCCCAATGAATCTTGACAAAGCTAACTACCCGGATTCAAATTGCTTTCGAATCCGACGGCCAATAGACCACCACACTACCTACCCGCCGTAGGGTGGATATTGGCCGCCGACATATTTGATTTGGCATTGGTTACCCTCTGTATTTTGCAAGTTAATGACAGAGGCCATTGTTCTTGTACGTTCTCGCACACTTTCGGTAGCCCGACAAATTTGACTACCTCAAGATATCTGATTTGGCGTTAATTATTGAAAATTCTATGTATTTTGCAAGGGATCGAATCGATCGTACTACCGTCGCCATTTTTGATTTGGCCATAATCGTCGACATTTCTATGTATTTTGCAAGCAAAGCAATTGAAGACATATTTGATTTGGCCATAATCGCCGACATTTCTATGTATTTTGCAAAGAATTGAATCCATTTATTTCGTACTATGATAATTGGAGAAGTAATCGGTTAATATAAGAGATGCGTGCAAGAAAGTGAACATGATTTAATAAATATTCTTAATTCTACGTCATACATTTACTTATAATAAATATTATAAATTTAATATTATTTTAGTAGAAAGATCGTTTAAAAAATTTCTTCATTTCCTTCCCATTGGCAATACAAACTATATAGTATTCGACTGATCTTGGTGTAACCAATTACATATCTTACCTTCTCGTTACAGTCATTCTCACCCCTTTTGAGATCATCCGCATACAACAGTTAAAAAATCAAGATGGTGTGTTTGTCATCACAACCGACAACCACCGACCTTGATAAACGCCACTGGTAATCATGACAATGCGTATGGCAATCAAATTTGAAATATATTTTTAAAGACACAGTCCTTCTTCGTCTGTCCTTCCTACCTTTCCACGTGATAAGTGTATTCGCTATGTCATGCATAGTCATGACGGTTGCATTAATTAAGGCTGTAATCTTTATCAACGAGTTGCCCTTGAAATGTCCACTCACTCAACTGACCATGTTGCACCATTTCTATTCCGCTGTCTTTATCCTTCCTAGGAATATGGCCACCCAATATTAGTTGACTATGTTGTTAGGCAACGCATACCACGTTAATGCCAGATTTGCAAATATTTCAAAAAGTTAAGGATTGAGATAACTGCAAAAGAAGTATTGGCAACCCAGCATAAGATTTTAGGGTTGAGATTCTGGTTTAAAATACATAAATATGTATTTAAAAAAAAGGATAACTGAAACTGTAGATTTTAGGGTTGAGACTATATATTTTAGATGAAGTAAACTGGGGTTATTGGGGTTATTCAAGTACTAAATATATTATAAATTTAAATAATGTAAAATTGCAATTTTATCAATAATTATAGTAATATAAAAATAATTAATTTAACATTTTCAAAAACATAAATTAATTATAAAATATAATTATAAAAAAAAATAAAAAATTAATTTAATGAAATAATATAGTAAAAAAGTT
>SNQJ01S0034669.1:35569-82144 GCA_010110895.2 Picea sitchensis
TTGAGAATGTTTAGTGGTTATTTTATAATTTTGTAATATTATTAAGATTTTGGGCATTCCATTATTGGTAATAAGAATAGCTGAGCAATGTAAAGATAAGAATACAAGATACTGGAGGAATTATGTATGAGAGCACTGGAATTAATGAAAGAAAAGCTTTGATTTCAATCTTTGTTTTTGTTATGGCTATTGGAATTACCCGTTGAACGATATGTTGCGGCTTGTTTTCATTCTTTGTGTGCATTTTATTTCAATGCAAATCTGTGTGTGTATGCTCTAGGATTCTATGTTGAATATTTGAATTCTGGATAAGGGGAGAATGAGTTTCAGTTGTTTCTCTTTCTGAAAATGCCTGCAAGAGTGCAGTGGAGGGTCCGCAAGGAGTGCGTCGATCAGACTCTGAGTTTTACCTTAGAAATCTCAAAAGAGATTCCAACTTTGTCTTTACAGGCAAGAGTCTTAGCAGAGCATAGAGTTGTGCAAGGTGTGCGCAGGCTGGATGAAGTCTTGGATTTTACCAAATCCAAGAGAGAAATGGAGGGAATGTTGTCGCAAGGAGTGCACAGAGTCGAAGATCTAAAATAACCAGAGGTTATTTGAAACCTGTCGCAAGGAGTGGATGCAGGGACTTTCTTTGGAGGCCTTGAGTTTGCAAGTGAAAGCTGAGGAGGGTAAGAACCTGTGAATTGTTCCAAAGGGAGACGAAGGTTGAGTTGTTTCATAGGAATCAAATTGAGGAAGGAAGGACGCCAAGTCATCAGGCCGTAAGTCCTTGAGAAGTTAAATCGGACGATTGAATCCCTTTAGGAGGAAGTGTCGAAATCTCGTGAATTGTTGGATCTCTTAGAACAACGAAGAGATTAAGACTGAGTGTATTTTCAATACCCTTCAGCTCTAGAGGGATAGTGACCGTCAAATATGGATCAACGTGGGCCATTGATCTCGCATGCGAACTTGCGTATCAGAGTTTGGGGAATGGAGTGATAAGAGGTTTGGGGTCAAGTATCTTCACTGATTTGTGAAATCCTGATATGTCGTGGGCCATCAGATCAAGGGAGGCATACAACCATTGGATCTCGTCAAAGGCTAGATTTCGAGGTCGGGGATTCACAAGGAGAGTGTACAATGGGTGGTGCTCTAACTCGTGAATTCGCGAGTCTTAAAAGGCACTTGCGCCTAGGCTTAGTTGTGGTCACATTGGAGAGGGGGGCTCACACCATAAGCCCATTCAAAATTTCACATTTCGGCTATTGCTGAGAGCCATGGCATAGTATTTGAAGCACCCCAACTTGCAAAAACTGAAATCTCGTGTGGGATTAAACAAGGGGTTTTTGTTAACCCTTGTTGTGGTCTAGAGATGATATTGCACAGATCTCGACCTGAGGGTAGGAGGTCTGCATCATTTGTAGGATCTCGACCTGAGGTTAGGAGGTATGCACCATTTGTGGTATCAGAGCCCAGAACAAGTTTTTTGATTTCTGTAGCAAAGAGAAAAGAGGAATTTTACAGCCATGCCGCCGAGAAGGAGAGAAAGGGCAATGCCTAATCCAACAGTGGAAAGAGAAATGTGTGAATTACGTGCCAGGATTGATGCTATGAAGACATCACAGAGGTGCACAATTGACGTTGGGAATATCAGTGAAGTTGAAAGTGAAAATGAAACTGAAAACAAAGGAGAAGGAGTTGGAGTCGAAGATGTTGCAGAAGAACGCTTATTCAAGGCTTTTGCTAGGATATGTGCTAGGGAAAAAATGGACATTCCAATGTATGAAGACAACTTGGATGTTGAAGAGCTTCTAGACTGGATTAGAGCTCTAGACAAATACTTCAACTATGAGGATGTCAAGGAAGACAAGAAAGCCAAACATGTCATTATTAGACTTAAAGGGCATGCAACACTATGGTGGGATGAACTGGAGACTAATAGACATTGCAAGGGAAAGGAGAAAATCAAAAGCTGGGATAGGATGGTTGCAAAAATGAAAGCCAAGTATATACCCAGGGATTATAAAATAAATCTGTTTTGGAGGATGTAAAATTTGAGACAGAAGCTGATGTCAGTGAAAGAATACACTGAAGAGTTCTCTAGGATAAACATCAAAGTAGGTCATCGGGAAGGCGATGATGAGAAAGTTTCCAGGTATATGAATGGTCTATGATATGACATTCAGGACGAGATGAGCATGGTGACCATCTGAACCATAGAAGATTCTTATCAGATGGCTCTGAAAGCTGAAGAGAAGCAAAGCTAAAAGCAAGGTCAAAGAGGCCAAGGCAGAAGTCAAAGCAGAGGCAAGATGATTGCCCATGAAAGAACTCAGAAACCTAAAGAAGGGGGGAAGAAACCTCAAACTCAATCTAAGAGAGGAGGAAGCTCATAGGGGAGGCAGTATGAAGATAGAAATACTTTTCCTCGAACCAGAGGAAGAGGAAGAGGCAGAGGAGGTGAAGTGAAATGCTTTGTCTGTGGGAAAATTAGACATAAATCCTATGAGTGTCCAGATAAGAAGAAAGATGGTGGTGAAACTCACATTTCCAAAGCTCAAGGATGGAATGTTGAGGCAGAGGACATTAAGGGCAGAAGATCTTTGATGATAAGGAAAGTTCTCTTGAAACCAGAGAAGGAGCCAGAGAACCTAGCCCAAAGAAATAGTCTATTTCAGACTGCTTGCAAAACCAAAGACAGGGTATGCAAGGTCATAGTAGATAGTGGTAGCACAGATAATCTTGTATCTATGGAAATGGTAGAAAAGATGGAGCTGGAGACTGTTGCCCATCCAAGCCCATACAAAGTTTTGTGGCTACAAAAAGGACATCAGGTAAATGTCACTAAACAATGTTTAGTTGAATTTAAAATAGGAGGATATAAAGATGAGATATTATGTGTTGTCATTCCCATGGATGTTTTTCATCTATTTTTGGGTAGACCATGGCAATATGACAAAAATGTGGTGCATGATGGGAGAAAGAACACGTACACTTTGGAGAAAAGTGATAGGATGCACATGTTGTTGTTGATTAAGAATATAGAGGTGAAAACAGAGATGAACAACATTGTACTTCTCATGAGTGGGAAGGAAATTCTGAAGGAAGTCAAGAAGAAGGAAGAAACACAATTCATTGTGGTTAGGAAGCCTAGAATTGTTTTGAACAACACTAGGATAGATGATTTACCAGAAGAAATCCAGGAGTTGCTGGAAGAATTTACTGATATAGTAGTGGACGAACTACCTTGTTCGTTGCCACTTATCAGGAGTATAAGCCATCATATCGATCTTATACCTGGAGCCAGTTTCCCAAACAAAGAAACATACAGGTTGATGCCGTAGGAGAATGAAGAAGTTAAGAGATAGGTCCATGACTTGATGGACAAAGGATTGATTCGAGAGAGCTTGAGTTCATGTTTTGTTCCGACAGTGCTCATCCCAAGAAAGGACGGTGGCTGGAGAATGTGTATAGACTCAAGGGAAATTAACAAAATTAATGTCAGATACAGGTTCCCATTGCCAAGGATGGACGACTTGATGGACTGCTTGAGTGGAGAAAAGTATTTTTCAAAGATTGATTTGAAAAGCGGATATCATCAGATTAGAATGAGAGAAGGTGATGAATGGAAAACAACATTCAAGACAAATGAAGGGATGTATGAATGGCTTGTCATGCCATTTGTCTTGAAAAATGCACCCAGTACTTTCATGAGGTTGATGAACGAAGTCTTGAAGGATTTCATTGGGAAATTCGTCATTGTATATCTTGATGATATATTAATTTTCAACAAAAATGAAGAGGAACATTTAAATCATTTAGCTGCAGTGATGAGGAGGTTATAGCAAGAGAAATTGTTGATCAATATGAAGAAATAGTCATTTATGAGGACACAACTTATTTATTTGGGTTTTGTTATCTCTGCAAATGAATTGAAAATGGATCCGGAAAAGATAAATGCGATTAAGGATTGGCCATTGTCGAAGAGCGTGTTTGAAGTTCGAAGCTTCCATGGTTTGGATAGATTCTACAGGAAATTCATCTGAAACTTCAGTGGAATTAGCACATTGATGATGGATACAGTGAAGAAAAGACATAAATCTTTTCACTGGACAGAGGAAGCGGAGAAGAGCTTCAACCTGCTGAAGAAGAAGATCACTGAGCAACCAATTCTGGTTTTGCCATATTTCAACAAGACATTCTAGGTCAGGTGTGAAACGAGTGGATTTGCCATTGGAGCGGTCTTGAGCCAAGACAACAGGCCAATCGTGTATTTCAGTGAAAAACTGAATGAAGCAAAGATCAAGTACTCCACGTATGACAAATAATTCTATGCAGTCATACAAGCGCTGAAGAAATGGAGGCACTATTTTGTTCCGAAAGAGTTTGTTTTGTACAACGATAATCATGCTTTGCAATTCAATACTCGATAGGAGAAGTTGAACCAAAAACATGTTAAATGGGTTGAATACATGCATAATTTTACTTTTGTGATCAAATATATTTCTGGAACTACTAACAAAGTTGCTAACGCTTTGAGCAGGAAATGTTTGCTTATGCAGAAATTCAGAGTCAAGACTTTGGGTTTTGATAATCTCAAAGAAATGTACAGGAATGATCCAGACTTCAAAGAGGCATATGAGGCGTCTGAGAATCCAATTCTCAGAGGAATAAGGCAATGGACTGAATACATGATCCAGGATGGATTATTGTTCAGGGGAAATCAACTATGTGTTCCAAAATTCTCCATGAGGGAGAATTTTATGAAGGAAAAACACAGCGGAGGATTGGTTGGACACTTTGGTCATGACAAAACGTTCTCAAAGTTGAATGGATCATATTTCTTGTCGGGGATGAGGACATATGTGAAGAAATTTGTGGATAAGTGCAGAATTTGTCAACACACAAAAGGAAAAAGGAAGAACACAGGGTTATACCAACCATTACCCATACCGAAAAGGATGTGGGATGCCGTGAGCATAGATTTCATATTGGGACTGCCAAGGACACAACGGGGATATGATTCAATATTTGTAGTGGTAGATAGATTTTCAAAGATGGCACATTTCATACCATGCCAGAAAACCAATGACGCAACTCATATTGCGAACCTTTTTTTCAAGGAAGTCGTCAAACTTCACGACTTGCCAAGGAGTATCATTTCTGATCAAGATACCAAGTTTGTAGGACATTTCTGGAGGACCTTATGGAAGAATTTGGGGACAAATTTGTCTTTTATCTCAGCATATCATCGTCAGACGAATGGACAGATAGAGGTCGTGAACAAGAGCTTGGGATATTTGTTAAGGAGCTTAGTGACTGAACACCATAGTCAATGGGATCACATCCTGCCATAGGCGGAATTCACTTACAATAATTCATTCAATAGAAGAAAAAGGAAGAGTCCATTACAGATTGTATATGGAATACAGCCAAGGGGAGTTTTTGAATTGAAAGATTCAGAACAAACTGAATTCAGGAGTGCTAGTGCAGAGGACTTTGCAGAAGGAATGAAGCAGCTTCACAGCAGAAGGAATGAAGGAGTTTCACAGTAGAATTAAGGAGCAATTGCAGAGTTCAAGTCAAGAGTACAATCATAGAGAAGATCAACACAGGCAAGAACTTCAATTTGAAGTTGGTGATTTGATTCTTGCACATTTGACGAAGGAGAGGTTCCCAAGGGGAACATACAACAAACTGAATATGAAAAAGATTGGACCGTGCAAGGTCATAAGGAAATTTGGGACAAACGCATATGATATTGAATTACCCGATGGGGTCGGAATCTCATCGATATTCAATGTCGCAGATTTGTACCCTTACAGAGCTAAAGAAAAAGGAACAAAATATAAACAAGAAAATATTCTATGGACAAAACAAATGCCTGTAGCTGAAAAGCCACAGATGGAAAGCATAATTGACAAGAGGATTAGCAGAAAGACCAGGAGAAAAGAATATTTTGAATACTTGGTCAAATGGAAAAGACATCCGATTGAAGATGCCAGTTGGGAGGATGAAACAACAATTCAAAAGCATGGACGGATAGTGAAGGAACTCATGAACAAGAGTTCATAAAAATTTTCAAGCAAGGGAGTATGATGCAGGAGCATCATATAAAGACAAAGGCATGCACCTAACCAAAGGAGACAGTTGGAAAAGCACCAACCCACATTTTGAAATGTTTTGAAAATTAATGAATGGACATTAATGTAATAGCTAGGGAAGCATACTTACCTTTGTGTTTTGGAGATTGTAAACAAATATTGAGCGTTGCTCTCATCTGTCAAAGGTAGAGGCATTTATGCATAATGAATGTAAAGTAGGTAGATTTAAATAATAGATTAGATAGTTTTAGGAGCATAGAAGGTAGGAGGGAAAATGGATGATAGACACCCTCGACCCTTTGATTATTCGTAACATTATGATTCAGATTTCATAAGTTGTAGAGATGCAGAGGAGAACAAAGATTTTTTTCATGCATTTTAGTTGTAGTTGTTTACCATGTATGAGAGCACTGGAATTAATGAAATAAAATATTTGATTCCAATCGTTGTTTTTGTTATGGCTGTTGGAATCTCCTATTGAACGATATGTTGCGGCTTGTTTGCATTCTTTCTGCGAATTTTATTTCAATGCAAATCTGTTTGTGTATGTTTTAGGATTCTATGTTGAATATTTGAATTTTGGATAAGGGGAGAATGAGTTTCAGTTGTTTTTCTTTTTGAGAATGCCTGCAAGAGTGCAGTGGAGGGTCCACATGGAGTTCGTCGATCAGACTCTGAGTTTTACCTCAGAACTCTCAAAAGAGATTCCAACTTTGTCTTTACAAGAAATAGTGTTAGCAGAGCATAGAGTCGTGCAAGGTGTGTGTAGGCTGGGTGAAGTCTTGGATTTTACAAAATCCAAGAGAGAAATTGAGGGACTGCTATTGCAAGGAGTGCACAAATTCGAAGATCTAAAATAACTAGGGGTTGTTTGAAACCTATCGTAAGGAGTGCATGCAGGGACTCTTTTTGGAGGCCTTGAGTTTGCAAGTGAAATATCAGGAGGGTTAGAACCTGTGAATTGTTCCAAAGGGAGACGGAGGTTGAATTGTTTCACAAGAATCAAGTTCAGGAGGGAAGGATGCCAAGTCGTCTGGCCAAAAGTCCTTGAGAAGTTGAATCAGACGGTTGAATGTCTTTAGAAGGAAGTGTCGAAATCCCATGAACTATTGGATCTCTTAGAACAATGAAGAGATTAAGACTGAGTGTCTTTTCAATACCCTTAAGCTCTATATGGATAGTGATCGTCAGATCCAGATCAACGTGGGTCGTTGATCTCGCATGAAAAATCGCGTATCAGAGTTTGGGGAATGGAGTGATAAGAGGTTTGGGGTCAAGCATCTTGAATCACCAATTTGGGAAATCCCGATACATCGTGGGCCATCAGATCAAGGGAGGCATACAACCATTGGATCTCGTCGAAGGATGGATTTCGGAGTCAGGGATTCACAAGGACAGTGTACAAGGGGTGGTTCTCCAACTCACAAATTCACGAGTCGCGAAAGGTGCTTGTGCCTAGGCTTTGTTGGGGTCACGTTGGAGAGGGGGGCTCACACCATAAGCCCATTCAAAATTTCGCGTTTCGATTATTGCCGAGAGCCATGGCATAGTATTCGAAGCACCCCAACTTGCGAAAACTAAAATCCTGTGTGGGATTAAACAAGGAGTTTTTGTTAACCCTTGGCCTGGTCTATAGAAGATCCTGTGCGGATCTTGACCTGAGGGTAGGAGGTTTGCATCATTTGTAGGATCTCAACCTAAGAGTAGGAGGTCTACACCAATATCAGAGAGTCATTTTTCGTAATGAAAATGGTCTGATAGATTGTTGATGTACCATAGACAACGATTCCCCTTGTGGCTAGTGTGGGGGAATGGTCTAGGGCAATCATTCCTTTTAGAAGTCACTCTGAGTAGTGGTCAAGTAGAATGGTTTGCCTCGCCAGTTATTCATTCTTTCAAAGTTCACAATTGTGAGCAGGTTCAAAGAATGGTATGTTTTGGAGGTTTGTGCAATAAATTCATTTCCATAGGAAATGGTCAGGACAGTCATTCCCTAGGGTAGACTCATTCTGTCTAGGTTGCACTGTGATTAATGTTGGAGGAATGGCCCAGTTAGGTGAGTGGTCCATGTTAAAAAATTAGGGATAGGAATTCTCTAGGGCCCACTCATTTTCTCCAGGTTGCACTATGATTAGTGCCAGAGTATCGAATGAGTTAGGTGAATGGTCGAGGCTCAAAAATGAGGGACACTTATTCTTTTATTCTTGGGAAGAATAATCCATATATCCCATGGCTAATGTTTTACTTTATGAGGGAAAATTCTCTTCTAGATCACACAAATGTGAGTGGAAGAATGGCCCATATGACTCATTTTGTATCATGATATTGTTGTAAAGGTTGATATCATATGATACGATTGTTGTGGAGATTGTATGTCTCTGGACAGTAGTTGTATGCCACTATGGTGGATGTGTTCCACTGGTTTTGACTGTGTGTCATTCGTTAGTAGTCATGGGCTATTAGGTGTGTTAGTGTACCACTGGATAGTAGTTGTGTACTACTATGGATAGACACATTTTTTTTCTATTGAATGTCATTGCTTTGATTTCGATGGACACTACCGCTAGTGTGGGAGATGTTTGCCAGCTAGATTAATAGTAAGTGTGTTGATGGAAAAAAATTATCTAGCTGGAGAATGGTCTAGCCAGGACTGATTACTGGAGGAAAAAAATTCTCCCTGTGGAGAATGGTCCAGGTTGACACACTGTTGATGTACCATGGACATATATTCTTCTAGGACATATGTCTAGATTAGAAGAATGGTTTGTCTCCCTAAGTTCACAGTAGTGACTAGAGTGGAGAGATTGGTATAGGAAATACATTGCCCCTGAGTTCACAGTAGCGGTCAGAGGGATAATTGTTCAGGACAGTCATTCTTCTAGGACGTATGTATGGATTAGAACAATAGTCCTTGTATTCCATGGCATGGCTTCCGGCATCTGTTGGGATAATTATTCTTCTAGGACATATGTCTGGATTAGAAGAATAGTTATTGTATCACTCTGTGGAGTGAGTGACTTATTCATCATCATGCCTAATTACTCATATGGAGTATGGCTTCGAGAGATGATGCAGTTTATGCTATCAAATGATACTGATAGTGATGATGTTGTTAGTCAGTTGATCTACATGATCATGAGATAGCATGTGTGGATATGATGATGCTATAGGTTCAATGGTTTGTTTATGCTCAAGACCATTACCTTTAATACCTCCCCAGCTAGGATAAAGTGTTGATATTATGGTAGCTGCGGGAGGTATTAACCTCCACGTGTAACCTTTGACAAGACTAGAATATTGCGGGAAGCAAGAGAAACCCTAAAATGTTGGATAATAACCCTAGGAGACAAGTCAACTCAAGATAATATTTAATATTGAGTTATTAGCCTCCAAAAAGATAATTCAACCTAGTCAAGTGAGATAGAGCAGCATAAATAGAGGGTGCTAAAGCTCATATGTCACTCTCTCTCTCACAACTGCATAAGACTAGTGGTGCACAAGTTTGGAGAGGAGATACAACTGTAGTTGCTGCAAATGACATTTTGGTTTTGTCTTGGAATTTCTCTTGGTTGGGTTTGGACTTTCTTCTTAGTCTTTGGTTATTCTTTCGTAGTGCGTTAGCCTTGGAGGAAGGTGCACTACCTTGGTTGGCTATTGGATTGCTTCTAGAATTATTTTGTCTAGAAAGGTTAAGGTGCTCGGGAGTGGTATTTGTGCCTATGGTTGGGTGACAATATTTCTATATTGTCTATGGAAAAATGGTCACATCCCTTTAATTCTAACAAGTTATGGGTCGACACTATCTTTAGATAGTCTAACCACTAGAAGATATATTAGGAAGTTATTGTTAAGCTCGTTATGGCACCAGTTACAACTCCAACTAGGTTTTCTGATTATGTAGTTGCAACAAACCCTAACCCTTGTGTTCAAGCACTTCTGGTGAAGAATTCGACCTAATTCCTTGACATCCTAGTGAACCCTAGTCTAGTGCACCTCTTGGTACTCTCAGGCAGCAAAAACGTCAGGTTTGAATTTTTGGTCAAAGTCAAATTCAAAGTTTGATTGTTCAAAGTCAAAGGTTGACTAGTCAAAGTCAAAGTCAAAGGTTGACTTCTAGTCAAATTGATTTTGTGGTCAAAGTTGAAATTTTTAGAGTTTCTAGCTTGTTCTAATCATTGAATATTCTGATTGAGTTTCTAATCTCTTCTTGTCAAGATGGTATCTAGTTTCATATTGGAAGATAAGTTGGACAATAATACAAGGTTTCAAAGGCATCCACTTATATGTGTTATCTAAGTTATATCATATAACAAAAAATGAGTGTGTTTGCAGGGAAAGTACTAGAGATCTTGTCCAAGATGTAATCTTGGATTCAGTGCATTCATAAGAACAAGTGCACCCTCCATAGCAATTAAGGCTTCAAGTTCCAGGTTTGATTAAATTGTTAAGCTTCAAATTTGTGTATATCAAAGGTGATAGTTACTACATTACAAATTATGAAGGAAGTCCTTGAAAGACTCTATTATTTCTAGGTGCAATGAATACTCGACTGCATATGAATACAATTGATATATATGCTTCTTGTACTTGTTCGCAAATTGAACTAACATCTCCTCTAGATAGATATTCCTGTTTTTTCTTGTTGCTCTTGTTTCGGCTAGGTACCCTTTTGAGATATGTTTGATGAACAATCCTTGTGGAATATGTCATAGAATAATTTTATAAGGATGGCACAAAATCCATATGGGAAGCAATCAGAACAAATAGAAACAAACTTAAAGATACTCAGAGGAGTCAGACTCGAAGGAAGTCAAAAATCAAAAGGAAACCAGAACAAGCTTGTGACACTTTGTAGAAAGAAAAGAGAGATACAAAAGACATAAGCATGGACTCTCTCAGATGGAAGGAGATGATGACAAAATTCCAAAATAAGAGCATGCATATTGCTCATGTAGGCATGAAGCTAGAATTAGGAAGGAGATAATCCCCAATGATATGACCCATTGAAGAAGAATATGTAAATACTATGAAGTATCTATCCATGTTCTTCATTGGAATTATCAACCATGATAAGCAGCACATGTTTGGTTTGAATCTAGAAGAAGTCTTCTTCAAAAAGAAGACTTGAATATCCTTGGTTTTCCATCTACATTTATATTCCTATGGTGGAAGGTTGGAGCCTTCAGGAAAGAAGGGAATGTAATATGTAGAAGATTCCATGAAATACAAGATTGAATATAAACATGAGGAAGAACATGAAGATTCCAAGAAAGAAAGAAAAGTCATAACAACCAATTGAACCAGTTTGAACCCACTAGAAGCAGTCAAGATGAAGCAATGAAAAGAAGTTGTGATGAAGAACAATGTATGTGAGAAATTGTGAAAAAGACTTAAGCATTGATTGATACAAGGAAAGAATCAAGGCTAGAGGGTTCTCCTAGTAGGAGGGAGAAGACTACGATGACAACTTGTTCTAGTAACCAAATATACCTCTACCCGAGCCATTATATCTCCTACAGTATCCATGGGTTGGATTTTACATCAGATGAATGTAAATATTGTTCCTCTCAACAGAGTAATTGAAGAAGAAGTGTATGTAGAGAAACCTCAAGGTTTTGATGTATATCAAAAAGAGACCCTTGTATGTAGATGGAAGAAGACCTTGTATGGATTGAAGCAAACCTTGTGAAGAGCCTCTCATGTACAACAAAAGCGTGGTGATAAATTCCTATGATAGAGGAAGTATATTGAAATGGATTTTGAGAAGTCGAGGATGATGGATTGCAAATCCATGGAAAACCATCATGATGATAGATCTAAAGAAGTTGAGAGACTTTGATCCAGTAGACTCGTCTCTATATTGATAATTTATTGGCTCATTAATGTATTTGGAGAATACTCAGTTGGATATTTTCCTTGTGGGACGTTTGAGTTATGATATACAATTTCATGGATTTATCGATTGAGATTGGGCAGGGAGTGCAGATGAAATAAGAAGTGCTACTTGGATATGTTTTAGTTTGATATTTTCCACAATGTTATGAGCTAGTAGGAAACATAAGTCTATTGCACTGATCATTGCAGAAGAAGAATATATTGTAGTTTTTTATGCTTGTACAGAAGCAGTGTGGCTCCGTAAGTTGGTTTCTGGACTATCTAATCAGGTGTTGAATTTGATCAAGATATATTGTGATAATCAAAGATGTGTGAAGATTTTAGAGAACTCGATGTTCCATGACATGCCGATGCACACTGAGATTGAGTATTTTCTCCATGATAGAGTCCAGAAGGGAGAAGTTGTTCTCTATTATATCTCCAAAGATGAGTAGATAACAAATATTTTGGTAAAGCCTCTGTCCAAGATGAAACGTTTATGTACTTAAGGGACAAGCTGGTACTCGTGGAGATGACTTCCTTAAATTTTGCAAAGGAGGATATTACTCCCATGTTGGGAGGGAGAACTGATATGTTATTGATTTATGGGAATTCATTTTCGAGTTTGAAAAATGGTCCAGGTTGGCTAGTCATCTTCCAGTTCAGAAAGTGGCCCAATATTTCTAATGGACAGGCATTTTCTAGTTCAAAAAATGGTCCAGATCGGACAATCATTTTCGTAATGAAAATGGTCTGATAGATTGTTGATGTACCATAGATAGTGATTCCCCTTGTGGTGAGTGTGGGGGAATGGTCTAGGACATTCATTCTTCTTTGCAGTCACTCTGAGTAGAGGTTAAGTAGAATGTTCCACCTCGCCAAGCAGTCATTCTTTTGAAGGTCACAGTTGTGAACAATTTCGAAGAATGTTTTGTTTTTGAGGTTGGTGCAGGACAATCATTTCCATAGGAAATGGTCTGGACAATCATTCCTTAGGGCAGACTCATTCTCTCCAGGTTTCATTGTGATTAGTGCTAGAGGAATGACCCAGTTAAGTGAATGGTCCAGGTTCAACAATCAGGGATAGGAATTCCTTAGGACAGACTCATTTTCTCTAGGTTGCACCATGATTAGTGCCAGAGGAATGGATGATTTAGGTGAATGGTCCAAGCTCATAAATCAGGGACAATTATTTTTCTATGCTTGGGAAGAATAGTCCAGATATCTCATGGATGATGTTTTACTTTATGAGGGGAGAAGCTCTTCTAGATCTCATAGATGTGAGTGGAATAATGGCCCACATGACTCAGTTTGTATCATGATATTGTTGTGCAGGTTGATATTAGATGATATGATTTTTATGGAGATTGTATGTCTTTGGAGAGTAGTTGTATGCCATTGTGGTGGATGTGTTGCACTGGTTGTTACTATGTGTCACTGGTTAGTAGCCATGTGCTACTAGGTGTGGTTGTGTACCATTGAATAGTAGTTGTGTACTACTATGGATAGACACGGTTGTGTTCTATTGAATGAAATTTTACTGATTTCCATGGAGACTACCACTAGTGTTGGAGATGATTGCCAACTAGATGGATAGTCATTGTGCTGATGGAAATCCATTCTCTAGACAGAGAATCATCCATGCGGGATTGATTACTAGTAAACAAACAATCTCCCTATGGAGAATGGTACAATTTGACACAGTTTTGATGTACCATGAACATCTATTCTTCTAGGACATATGTATGGATTATAAGAATGGTATGTCTCCCTGAGTTCATAGTAGTGACCAAAGTGGAGAGATTGGTACAGGATAGACATTTTCTATGAGTTCATAATAGTGACCAAAGTGGAGAGATTGGTACAGGACATACATTTTCCCTGAGTTCACAATAGTTGTTGGAGGGAAAATGGTCCAGGATAGTCATTCTTCTAGGATGTATGTCTGAATTAGAAGAAAAGTCCTTGTATCCCATGGTGTGGCTTCCAACATATGTTGGAATAGTTATTCTTCTAGGACATATGTCTGGATGAGAAGAATAGTTATTCTATCACTCTGTGGAGTGAGTGACTTATTCAACATCATTATCATTTACTCATATGGAGTATGGCTTCGAGAGATGATATAGTTGATGATATCAGATGATACCGATAGTGTTGATGTTGCTCATGAGTTGATCTATGTGATCATGAGATAGCATGCGTCGTTATGATGATGTTATCGGTTGAATGGTATGTTTGTGCTCAAGACCATTGCATTTAATATCTACCCATATAGGAGGGAGTGTTGATATTATGGTAGTTGCGGTAGGTATTAACCTCCAAGTGTAACCTTCGACACAACTAGAATATTTCGAGAAGCAAGAGAAACCCTAAAATGTTGGATAATAACCCTAGGAGACAAGTCAACTCAAGATAATATTTAATATTGATTTATTAGCCTCCAGAAAGAGAATTCATCCTATTCAAGTGAGATAGAGAAGTATAAATAGAGGGTGCTAGAGCTCATTTCTCACTCTCACTCTCACAACAACATAAGACTGGTGGTGCGAAAGTTTGGAGAGGAGTTGTAGTTGCAACTGCTGAAACTGGCATTTTGGTTTTGGCTTGGAATTTATGTTGGTTATGGTTTGGAATTTATACTTGGTATTTAGTTATTATTTCTGAGTGTGTTATCTTGGTTGGATATTGGATTTCTTCTGGAATTATTATGTCTTTCAAGGTTAAGGTGCCCGCGGGTGGTCTTTGTGCCTATGGTTGGGTCACAATATTGCTATATTGTCTATGGAAAAATGAGCACAACCCTTTATTTCTAACATCCCCAACCTCTCGAGGTGTGTCTAGTTTCCTGTTGTTAAACCTTTCTTCAATTTCCTATTGGAGATGTGGACCTCTTCCCACGATAGTTCTATTTTTCCATTCTTTCGACCATAGAAATGGGTCTAACCATAGGGATGTGGATTATTTTTCCTCACTTAATGCTTCTATTTTTCCTCAACATGTTATTCTCAGAACCAATTATCTTTCTTAGATGAGAAGACTATACCCTCTCTCATAAATGGAATGCCTAGATTCCCAATTTATTCCATATCAACTATGCACAAGGTAAATAATATAAATGGAATGACATTGTTTCTAGGTCCTATTTAGGATAAAATTCCTTATCCTATCTTGCATCATGGTCATTGTTAGGTCATTGAAGTCCCTGTACCAAGAATTAAGTTTGTCTATAACGATCCCATTGTTACGACTACAAGAGAAAAAAAAAAAAAAATTGTTTTTAGGTAGGAAGGCAACGACGTCACAGTTAACCACACAAACTAATGACACACACACACATGCTGATCAAGAAAGAGACAACTATGAATCCACGCCCACCAACTAAGGAAAAAAATCCCCATCCCAAGACAACAGCCTCGATGACCAACTAGCTAGAACTTCGATTGCGTGCAACCAAACGCATGAAGACGTTTCCACCCAAACACTAATAACAACCTTAAGATGATAAAAAACAGTCATGTGGAAGGCATAGACTCCCACTAGGCTATTATGTGCCTATATCCATCAGGGTACGCAATGATCCCCTCATTCAGAATCATGTCGTCACACGACAATAGGCCTAACCGTGACCAAGGAAATGCCATGACACATCTAGGCCCAACCCAAGAAGGATTCAACATGCTAGAAGATCAAATTAATTATCAAACACATGATGTAAAAATCAAGGACCCTTCACGACAGGTCAACAAGATGCAAGGGAGACCAACGACCATAACAATCACACAACACATTAAATTCCTAGCGCACATAGTCTAAAGAAAACATACATCAATTAAAATACGCGATTAGCCATCCATGAAATATTCCCTCAAGAATCCATTCTATAACAACATGAATCAATAAAATCCCCTCTCTCACCTTTCAAGTCATGCATTAAATAAATTAAGATCTTGTTGACAAGGTCTCACTGTTGAGTCCATTCCTTAACATATAATTCCTGGTAAGCCTAAGTTAAAACCTCCACCCTACCACTATTATCGTGGTCTAGAAACATCGTTTTCCCCTTAAATTCGTTGACCATTAATATATAAATAGTATCCTTTTTTTGTACCCATATATAATAACAATATGGTTTCATAAAAGTTTAATAAAATGTTAAAACGCAGAACCACTATAATCTATACCCTGAGGAACAAGTAAATTCTATGGAAAAATTATAAACTATGAACAAGTAAGTTAAAAATGCCTTTTAATGCAGATCCTTTAAACTAAACAATTTAAGACAATATGAAGTTAATGATAAAGGCAGTAGCTATCATGAAACAAGATAAACTAGAATCTATGAAACAATAAAAACTATGAAACATTAAACCTATGAAATTGTTTTACAACTAACAAAATAAAACAACTACTAACATAATCGACCATGAATGCCATACACATATAACCACACATCCATTACCAATGCCTCACTCACACAATCACAATGCCTAAAACATAGCCATAAATTCATCTAACGATTCGATGTCACACCCTGTGCAACTCGCTGTCAATCCAGCTAGAAATTTGCTATCGGTTGAGGGTAAAATACCTAGTCAATAAAGAAATAAACTCGCTTCCATTCTATGTATAAATTCATTGTCAATAAAGAATTAACACGCTGTCCATACATGTCGCCTATACTCACGGTATTAAAATACCACTGGCACAAGTAAAACACTGACAACCCAGATCTAAAAACACAGTCTCGCAAAGTTTCTCTTAGATGAAAATGCAATCTTGCTATTGGTAAATGCGTGGTGTATACGAGGGTGAAAATCACGATTTACACGCCAAGAAGAATGCCAAGGCACGACCTGTGCTAGGAAATTCTTCAAGAGATTCGTTGTGTAACTATAAATCAAGAGATATTTAACTCTATACAAACTCCATCACATCTAGGCAATTCGTTGTGCAGTTATAATGAAAGGGCATTTAAAAGTCTGTAAAAAATTATCTATGTCAGGCTAAATCGCCTTCAAGAATCATTGTAAGGAAATGGGAACCATGTAACAATGCAGACGCCTCCAGCAATGCAATCATATCACTAAAAACACAAACCTTTCATTATCACGTCTCTACTTGGAAATGATTATAAATCGTTGTCAAGTACATAGGTGAAACGCAGTGATTATAACCCATGTAAATTGCAGTATGAATAACATATGTAACAGGCAGTGAATGCAAACACTGTCTAAATTTTTGCTGTCATTCACAGGTTAAAAAAACAACACATTTATTCAAAGGTTAAATTCGTTCCCCTTTTAATCAAGAACTATCAATTGTTGTTGGTACATACTAAAAAATTTCTGAATAGTAAATTTTTGCTTTGAGAATTAAATTCATTCTAAAATCCCAATCGTTTCTAGATATAAGGATAGTTCCCCGGATAGTAAATCATAGTCAGTAAAATGTAAATTGCAGTCCATAAACCACCTGCGCTAGGATTGGTGTAATAACACAGACGCATAGAAAAAACGCAGACAAGCATTAAAATAAATGCAGAGAATAATGCCATCAATACAACAAACATGGATTTAATTTGCAGGGAGGGATCACAATGCAGATTTAAGTTTCCAGCAATATGTAAAACTGCAGAGTTGATTTATCCAGCAAAAATGTAGAGTTAAATTCATCCGGCAATATATGAAAATGCAGAGAATACCCAACACAGTCTACAGATGTCGAGAACAATGCAGATGAAGAGGTGATATAACATGCAAAGACCGAGGCAAGGTGGAGATCAACGCAGAGATGAAAAGGGGCAAACACATCCTTTGCTCATCATCCACGCACAAAAGAGCAGGGCGTTTGAATCTATAGATCGTTGTGCACCGAAGTGACGACTGTTGATTCGGCTCCTGGCCGACTGCTTAGGCATGGAATCAAGAGCTAGGGACGAGGATGAAAAATGAAAACTTCACAACAATCAACAACCAAAGGGCAGTCTCAACATGTAGGGATTGAAGGTCGAGGGAATCAAGTCAACAATGAGCTTAAGGCTTTGGGGAAAATTCAGTTCTCAATAAAATTCTAAGACAATCATTTTTTTTACCCAATTAAAAATACAAAAATAAAAGCGTAAAGTATACTAATAATCTACCATGAAGAAATAAAGTAAGCATATTGTAGCCCAATGTCATCCGCTGTGAGTCATTGTCCCACACGCTCTATGTCGCTCCCTCTTGTCGACTGATGAGACTTCACCGGTACCTCCTAGACAACGCTAGGGGTACTCTTCTTCCCTCTTAGCCCCCCAAGCCACAAAGGGGTCATGCACACTGAACTTGAGATCAGCTAGCTCCCAGTTCACCTCGCAAGGACGAGCTACAAATCCTCACTGAGCTGGGAATCCCAAATCCCACAAGCTAAGTCGGTCAAGTCTAAAATTCTCCAGCATAACGTTATGCATCACAGAGGAGATCCAACATCCTTCTCCTCCCTCCATTATATAGAGTTTCAAAGTCCTTTACATTCCCAAATTCTCATTTAATTTATTTTTCAACAATTTAATTCATAAAATCCTCCCTGTACATGTGTCACCCATCCCCTTCATTGCACCATAAATTAATTTCATTAATTAATTAATTACTCCTATTTCTCTCACCCACCTAAAATCACTCCTAGAATCGCTCCTAGGTGTCCCCAAATTCCCTTACAAGTTTTAATAACTTTCCCCCTTACTAATTTACTAGTTGAGTTTAATTTAGAAAGTTCTTAAATGCTAGATACCTTACTAAGTTAGACTTTCTGTTTTTTCCTCGTGTTTCCCTTTTCCTTTTATGTTTCCCTCTTTTTCCTAGTTTCTTAATTCTTTTAAATTTCCCTCTTTCCCTTTTCATTTGAAACTCAAATTGTGAGATGATTGACTTTTTCCCCTTTTCCTTTTTAATTAATAAATTTTAATTGGCATAATTGACAAAACAATTATTTTCCCTTTTTAAATTTTATCCCCAAAAAGATTTTTATAAATTAAATGAATTACTTACTCCCTTCTTGTCACATGATTAATGATGATTATCATTATTATTTATTTATTTATTTTTATTTTTATTTTTATATAAATAGATAAAAATGTTATCACAAGCATCACTTAGACCTAGACTTTATTTTCCTAGGCTGGCTGACATTTCATTAGGGGAAATGTTTTAATCTTTTTTATCATGTTATTCGTCCAAGGCCATCTAGGTTTATCCATTTATTAATTAATAACACGACCTTCCCTTTAGGATGCACTAGGTCCTCCAAGGGTGCCACTCGCCTCATTCTATTTCCTTTGTGCGATGTGCCCTTCAGGATGCACTCCATACTCCAAGGGTGTCACTCGCCTCTTTTCATTTTTTCTTGCACGACGTGCCCTTCAGGATGCACTACGTGCTCCAAGGGTGCCACTCGCCTCTTGACTAACTTGGTAGACATCAAAACCCCTGGAGTCAATACTCCACCAGGTGATCTTGTGGGAGACTAAGGGCCTCTAAGGAATAAGGCCCCTACCTTATTGCGTGCCCCTTAGAATCATCGTGAGTGACTATCGCGGTCGGCCCTCATGGCATCGTGGGTCTTCTCGAACTAGGTAGTCGTTAACCTACAGTTAGAGACACGACATGAGTGCTAGTAGGCTGTGGCAGGGCTATTGTCCACACCTCTCCCTCAAAATCTCTAGTAGTCATGCGTGACTCCTCTACTCCACATGTGAGTCTGGTCAGCAAGTTATCGCCAGCCTACATCATCAACGAATCATGTCAGAAATATATCCATAATCATATCATCTAATCAGATGCACAAACGTCATATATACAACAATCGAACTCCAATAGTCCACTCCCTGACTCGATCGGGACTCCAAGGAGTTTCATCAATGCCTCTGCATCCTCGAGGTCCAAAATCTTGCACACTCAAGAAAACCAAGTCAATATCAGCTCTCTATGTCAATGCAACAAAATAGCATGTCATCAATTCATAACACATCATAATCATAATCAAATGCCCAAAAGTATAATAATCTGGATCACTTGCAAGCAAGTGTCCTTAAAGGATAAGTTCGTTCAGTGCGCGCAAGAGCAGGATGTTACATTGTCGGCCTCCACCATGCAAGCGTGAAACCTTCCTCTTCCTATGAAATCCTTCATCCATGATAAGCTCTATGTGAAATGACCTTTCCATATCCCAATACATCCGTCGCTATACAGAGATGAATTACATATTAAATCCTCTTTTGACCTATGAACCCGAATATTGGTTATCTTGTTCGCCACCTTATTGGTTTTTCATCAAATGTGTGAAGGTATTAGAACTTGTTGAGGCTGAATGATGTTTCGAATAAGTTCCAATATGTGAAGAATCCTCTAGCTCGGAGAGATGTTCTCCGGTGAGTTCCCATGTAAGAGATTCAAGATCATATGGATATTTGTATAGGATTCCCCCTCTATATTTATGTGGTTGTAACCATGATCCTGGGTGAGAAGAATACCTTTGGTGAGGACCCATAGCTCTGCTCCATTATTCGAATCATATCCCACACTATTTCCTGATATGTGTAGAATAGTTCCCTAGTATTTCTTATGACAAATCCAAAACCTGTTGGACCAGGGTGGCAATAATTAATATTTTAAACTAAATGTCTAATAACAATATATTAAGAGAAAGACGGCATTTTATATTTTCATTGACATTAAGATATTTTAAATTTGTCAAAAGATATAAAAATCTTACATATCTTTGTGAAATATTCCATTATAAAAAAATCAATTTTGATGAAAATTTTATTTCATCATAATATATATATACAAAGAAAACAACATGGAATGAAAGAATATGTCACCTTTGTGAAACTGAAAGGGTTGAAGATGAAAATCACTTTCTCCTAGAGTGCCCTTGTATGAACACGTTAGTTGTACAACAACATGTTAGTTGTATGAATATATATAAAAAAACAATACCAAAATATTGATCACAGTTAGTCATAAATGGATTTTAGTTAAATATTTTACTACTATAGATCATAATTGATTTTAACACCTTCCTTTGTGTTTTCCTGATAATTGCAATTTGCGACACCAAAAAGAGGAAAGCATAAATGCATACTCTAATTTTATATATGCTTATTTGGAAGGGATAGATTTTACAATTCAAGATCATATGCTATCAACGTCCTTAGAACAAACATGATTCTAAGTTTCCTTCTATGTAATATATCGCATTAGTTCAAAGTTCCTATATTTTTCACAAAGGAAACACCTAGTTAGATTATTTTTTTAAAACTTTGTCAAAAATTCATTTTTGTAATGTTTTGAACACCAAGCAATGTTTTTGTGTGATGAACATGCCCCTAACATTGCAATCTGATGAAAAAAATAATACGTTACAACATGACGAACATAATAATGTTGCATTGTGTCGAAAATACTAATTTCTCATAGTGATGAACAATGTAACATTGTAATATGATGAACATAGTAACATTGTAATCTGATGAACATAGTAACATTTCAATGCGATGAACATAAATTGGCGTCATTTTGTGAAAAAAATAGGCATGTCATCGTAATGTGGATAGTAACATCACAATGTGACAAACATAATTGGTGTCACATTGTGTCACACATCATCCTGTTGTCACAATGTGATGAACATTTTCTCACATTTCAATGTGACGCACATATTCCAACATCTCAATGTGAAAATCATTAAAAAATATTGCAATGTGTCGAACATAGTAACATTGCAATGTGTCGAACATAGTAACATTGCAATCTACCAAACATAGAAACATTGCAATGTGACGAACATATAATATTCCAATGTGACAAACATAGTAATGTCGCAATATGAAAAACATAGTAACATTGAAATCTACCAAACATAGTAATTTCACATTGTGACAAACATAGGTATGTTGTCGCTATGTGGATAGTAACATTGCAATGTGATCAACATAGGAATGTCGTCGTAATGTGTATAGTAATGTTACAATATGATGAACATAAACATATGTGGCAATGTGTCTGACATCGCCCTGTTGTCACAATATGACAAACGTTTCCTCATGTTGCAATGTGACGCACATATCCTGACGTCACAATGTGACAAACACTTCCAAACGTCAAAATGTGTCGAACATAGTAACATTGCAATCTACCATACATAGTAATGTTGATATGTGATGAACATATATAGGTGTCGAAATATGAAGAACATAAATGGATGTCGAAATGTTACAAACATATACGGATGTCTCAATGTGAAAAATATTTCCAAACCTCACAAAGTGTCGAACATAGTAACATTGCATTATACCAAACATGACAACGTTGTATTGTGAGGAATATATATGGACAACGCATTGTGACAAACATATATAGACATTGCAATGTGACGAGCGTTTACAGACATCACAATATGATAAGCATAGCCTTCTCGTAGCAATGTGACAAACATAAATAGATGTCGTAATGTGACAAACATAGCCCTATCGTCATAATGTGATGAATATATCCTCAGGTTGCAATGTGGCGCACATGTCCTGACATCGCATTGTGATAGACATTTGCAAACATCACAATGGGATGAACACAACCCATTTTCATAACGTGATGTACAAAACCTAATGTGTGAATGTGACAAGCATAGACCAACATTGCAATGAGACAAACATTTCTCGGCGTTGCAATGTGAAAGTTAATCATATTGAATCATGGTCATGGTCAACCATAATCAACCATGATGAAGAACAATCACGATCAACCATAGTCAACCTTTGCTTCCCAAAGTCAACCAAGTTCTACCAAAGTTAACCAAGGTCATGGTCAACCATAATAAACCATGGTCATGGTAAACCATAGTCAGTTTCAATTAAGGTATTAATGCATTAATACTTTAAAAATGTATTATTAATGTATTACTTTATTAGTGTATTAATACTTTAGCAATGTATTAGTAAATAATGTATTAATTTATTAATTAATTAATACATTACATTATTATTGTATTAATAGTTTAATTTATACATTACAATAATGTAATAATGTATTGTTAATGTATTACTACTTTAATAATGTTTTACTAAATACACTAAGGTCAATGTATTAATACTTTAATAATGTTTTACTAAATACATTAAGGTCAATGTATTACCACTTTATTAATGTATTACTTGATTAGCGTATTAATATTTAAAAATGTATTAATTAAAAATGTATGAATGTATAAACTAATTAATACATTACATTATTGATGTATTAATAGTTAAATATATTACATTGTACATTAATGTATTAGTACTTTAATTTATAGATTACAGTTGTAGTAATGTATTATTAAATACATTAAGGTCCTTGTATTACTACTTTGTTAATGTATTAATATAAGGGGGTCCCTTGTCCCAAAAAAAAGGGGGTCCCTTACACCAAATTGGTGTGTGGACCGTGACCTTTTTATTATTTTTAGCTAAATATGCATGACTTGCGGTATTGGCCTGTGGCTGAGTTACCATGACAGAGGGGCCCCTTAACATGGTTGGATTTGAGGTGTCCCCAGAGGTTTCAAACCGGTGACTTCACTTACACTAGCCCTTAATATGGATTTGAGGTGACTTCACTTACACTAGCCCTTAATATGGATTTGAGGTGCCCCAGAGGTTTCAAACCACTGACTTCACTACACCATAAGACTTGTGGACAGTGACCTTAAAATTAGATTATTATTATTATTATTATTATTATTATTTAAGTATTACTTTATTAATGTATTAATAATTTAATGTGTTAATAATTTAATGTATTAATAATACTTTAGTAATGTATTTATTAATGCATTTAATGTATTCTTAATGTATTACTTTATTAATATATTATTATTCTAGCAAAGTATTAATGTATTAATCAATTAATACATTACATTGTTAATTTATCAATCATTTAATCATTTAATAAATTGTATTGTACACTAATGTAAATTAATACTTTACTTTATACATTATTATTATATATTACATTAATGTAATACAATATACATTAAAATATTATACATTAATGTAATGTATTACTAAATATATTAATATAATACATTATAATTGTATTAATCAATTATTATATTACATTATATACAAATGTAAATTAATATTTTAATTTATATATTAATTTATAAAATAATGTTCTATTAATATTAATACATTATATTAATATATTAATAAAACATTATTTTATATACATTATTATTATATATTACATTAATATAATGATTAATTAATTCATTAATGGTTATCCCAAGACATGGAGTCCTAACTAGAAACAACTACTTTGTTTAAATGGTTGATATAGACAGATCCATCTCATTTTCCACCTTTCCAAACTAATATAATTCATTGTTTGAAAAATATATTGAAAAATCTTTAATGACTATAATTGGATTTCAAAGTAAATTGAATACTTTATGTTTCAAGGTAATATTAAATAAAATTTATATAAGTATAATTTTTTATTTTATTTTTTCAATTAAATTAAATTTACATGTTGTTTCATTTTCACAATTTATGTTTCTTAAAAAAATTCAAATTAATTTACCGTTAAGAAAGAATCGAAATCTCGAAATCTTTTGCCGGGTTGCCAAGTTATCTCTCTCCTTATTTTTTTCAAATATTTGCAAATCTGGCTTTAACGTGGTATGCGTTGCGTGACAGCATAGTTAACTATTATTGGGTGGCCCAAGGCCTTATTCCTTCAAAGGATAAAGGCAGAGAAATAAAAATGGGTCAAGATAGTCAGTTCAGAAGTTGGACATTTCAAGGGCAACTCCTCTTTGACAAAATTTACAGCCTTGACTAATGCAACCGTGATGACTCGGCATGGCAGAGCGAAGACACTTACCACGTGTAAATGTTGGAAGGGCAGACGAAGGTGGACTCTGTCTTTAAAAGTATATTTCAAATTTCAATGTCATGACTCATAAGCATTGTCATGATTACAATCCGCGTAAGGTCGACGAGTGACGGTTGGGATGGCGAACACCATCTCGAATTTTTAAATGTGGTATGCAAAGGGTGAGAGTGACTGTAACGAAAAGATAAGATATGAACTCATGGAGTAGGGTAACACTAAGATCTGTCGAGTAATAAATAGTTGGTATTGTGAATTATAAGGAAATAAAAAATTTCTTCTGAAGAATTTTTTTATTTGCTTTATATTAAAATAATATTAAACAATAATATTTGTGTAAGCAGATGTGTGACGTAGAGTTAAGAGTATTTATTAAACCATGTTTAGTTTCTCGCACACATTTCATATTAACTGATTATTTCTCCAATGTCAACCTTTCGCACACTTCTTTTTGTATATTAGCCGACCATTACCCGTTACCGATTATAATAGTAAAAAGAAATGGATTCAATTGAATAGAAATGTCGGCGACTGTTGCCCAATCAAATATGGCGAGGGTAATACGACGGTTTTAATCCCTTGAATTTTTTTATAGTTGACACCAAATCAAATATGTCGACGCTAGTGAGCTTTGTCGAGCTACCCATAGTCGGTGAGTATAATCATTGTGTGCAAGAAGGTAAACTTGGGAGAAATAGTCGATTGATATGAGAAAAGTGAACATTTGAGAAATAGTCGCTTAATATAAGGAAAGTATGCCAGAAATACAAGAACGATGGCCTCTGACATTTACTTGCAAAATACATGGAATTTTGGATAACTAATGCTAAATCACATTTGTCAAGCTACAGATAGTCAGTTAGTATAATAATTTTGTGCATGGGAGAAATAGTCAGTCAAGATAACAAAATAGTAACACAATTGTAACAAAAAGTGTGCGAGAAGCTAAACAATTGAGGAATACTCCCATAATATAAGGAAAGTCTGCTACAAAGTACAAGAACAATGGCGTCAATTACTTGCAAAATACAGAGGGTAAGTAATTCCAAATCAAATATGTAGGCGGCCAATCTCCCCCCTGCTACCCAACTGCTGCGGGTGGTATATTGACCGTCGGATTCGAAAGCAATTTGAATCCGGATGGGCAGCTTTGTCAAGCTTGATCTGAAGGGCAAGAGCAGCGCCTGTTGCATCGTGTGGGAAGTGGAGTGCATCGAATGTGGTCAGTTCGAATGACGGTGGTCTTTTTTATTCTATTTTATCGGGCAACTTCGGTGCTTCGACAAATGATTTGGGTTTCCATGTGTCATATGATTACCGTTCCACGGAAGTGTACAAAAGGGAAGGACTTTTAAAACCAACACGTTGGATCTTGTTTCTTGTGTAGTTTGCACAACAGGCGGGATTTCTTTCTAATAAACCCATTCTTTGCATTAACTATCAAACCCCAAAGGAAGAAGGATCGCTGATACAAATAGCACTCTATATTGTTGCTGTTGTTACGTTTTATTCACAGCATTCGATAGCAGAGATGGCCGCATTCTCTCAAATTTCTCAGAATAAGCGAGGTAGAGATGAATATTTGAATAGTGGGCTGTCTTCCCCAGACGCGAAGCGAACTAATAGCGGAACATTGGGCTATGACTGTAATATCATGGCCTTGCTCGAAGAGATCGATAGTGCGGATGACAACAACAGTAATCCAGAAGATACTCATACTGCTACTAATGACGTCGAGGGCGAGATGAGTCTCAACGTGGTTATAAATTATCTGGAAGATGAAATTGGGTTGAAGGCGCAAACAGATAATAATATGGAGTCCACCGATGAAAATAGCAGCACTGAACAGATGGGTTCAAATAAGCAAGGCGACTTAACAGCAGACGGTGATTGTGAAGCGACCTCGGTGACGACTGATATAGAAGACTTCCCATATTACGACAATGTTTTCGGAGAGCTTGGTTTCTTCCTAGACCGTTTTACTCCGGTTGAACTTGGAATCTTGGAGAACGATATCTATGGAGATTCAACTCGATGCCGTGCATGGTTATGTTGAGACTGCGGATGTTTTCTATGTCTCTCTGTGGGAGGATGATATTTGACATTGAATGGACATCTAGTTTGTTAAAATGATTTTTGATCACCATGCGAAGAAGAATTTGGAAAAAGTGGAGCCAAGTTTCGTGTCCTTTGCAACTAGACCATTCGACGTGTGAATGCCATCCAGAACGGCTCGTAATGTATGTATTAAGAAGAAACTTTGCATCGTTTGTAAGTCAAAAACATTCTGAAAGCACAGAATGTAGCTTTACTCCCAGGCTATTTCCTTTGAGCTGGCATAGCTTTGTATCCGTGTGCAATATGTCACTCAAAATTTTAGCGTAAAAGACGAAGGCGGACGTGGAATCTTCATTTTCCTTCAGCTGAATATCTAGTTTTGCGTTGACGAAAGAATTCTGTATTTTCACATAATGTTTTCGCCTGACTTTTTTACACGTTTTGTCAAATGCTAACGGTAAAATATTGAACTGCGTTATGAATGAATTTTATTATAAAACGTAATAGAACCGATTATTGATCGTATAAACTTCACTTGTTCTATTTCTCCAAGATACAATGAACTTAGACGCTCTCATGGAAGTTTGATTTATTTCTCCAAGATACAATGAACTTAGACGCTCTCACGGGAGTTTGATTACAGTGTTCGAATACCATTACAACAACCTTCTAAAGACTGGTATATCATAGAGATTACTTTTTTTCCAACAGATCATAGAGATTACTTAGGAGTATCTAAAGACTTGTATATAGAGATTAAGAGAGGGAGCATCTATTTTAGAGACCTTTTACCTGAATAAGTATCGTTTCAATTTTCTAATAGCTCATAGTCATAACATAAGCTTATCATATGATTTTTTTTTTTGGAGTAGCATCAAACGAATATCGCACTGGCCGGAATCCTCGCTTATATTTTAATATCTAACTTTGAAAATTAGATGACACCGAATCGAGACTATGACATTTGTGTAATGGGTTTTCATTTCGGTACAGTCAACGAATACGGTCGAGTACCGATAGCGACTTTAAAGTTTATATCAATTATATTTTTGAAAGACAATCTTCTAATTTTTTTCAATTAAATAATTATAACCTTGGGAACTTGGACAGAAGTTTTCCTCTTCGCACTCTACCATATTCAAATCCCCACCCACAATCCACTAAACCGCCGAAAGAGAGGTGGTTATACATTCCCAAAGGCAACCCCTCTCAGAACTGAGACAACAATCCACTAAACCGCCTAAAGAGAGGTGGTTATACAGTCCCAAACGCAACCCCTCTCAGAACTGAGATAGATTAGGGGCATACACTGCACAAAGACCAAGAACCCAATCTTGTATCAAAAGAGTGACCCAAACACACCGATCATCGGGATCTGACCCAGAAGCAATCACAAAACTCTGCAAGAACGAAGAAAGGGCGATATCCACCCCTCCACTCCCCTGACAATGGTCGGAAGCTGAAGAAACACCTACCTAATCCGTTCGCTTTGGATATGCACTCGCCTTTCCTTCTGCTACTCCCGCCCACCACAGAAATCACCTTTTCAGGGAGGTAAATTTCTGGATCCGAAAGTCTGGTTTCTCAGAAAAATGAAGTTGGGAGTCACAATAATATATATTAAAAAAAATAGATTACAATGTATTGAGATAATGATACATGTAAAATTTTATTTGGAATTTGGACACTAAGTAGAAGTTTTCCTAAATTTATAAGAAAAATGAAGTTGGGAACCACAATAATATATATTAAAAAAAATTGATTACAATGTATTGAGATAATGATGTATTTAAAATTTATTTCAATAAAATTGAAGTTCAATATAAAACAAAGTTAATCCAAGATAAAGTTGTTCTTATTGCAACAACTACAATATTGAAATTACTAATTTAATTTGTACTAATAATTATATGAATATATTTAACACAATATTGAAACTTGAATAATTCCATTAGAAAATGAAAAACAAAATACAAAATTTTAACATATTTTTAAAATAAAACTTTACATATATAAACTTCAAACATCTTTGTAAATTCGAAGCATTATTCTTGTTTTCATTGGGAAAAGATAAATAATACTACTCTTATAATATGAAAAAACAAGTAGCAACAACCACTTTATAAAAGTGGTTGATATAAGCCCATTGCCTCATTTTTCACATTTCCTAACTAATGGGGTTTATTTTTTTATAAAGTGGTTTTTGCTAGTTGACCACTTAAATGTCTTGGGAACCACCATTAATATATTAATAGATAATTAATGTAATAGTTGATTATTACATTAATTTAATATATAATAATAATGTAAAAATTAAAGTATTAATTTACATTATTAACATATTAATTGTAATATATCGATAGTGTAATGTATTAACGTATTTAGTAATAATGATGATGATTATTAATATCCACTAAGATCGAATTGGTCTATTACATTATACATTAATATATTAATACGTTAATGTACTATATTTACATTAGTGTAATAATTACATTAATATATTAATGATTGATACTTTAATATATTTAATAATACATTATTACATTATTCTAATGTATAAATTAAAGTACTAATATATAATGTATTATATTATTGTAAACATAGTCTATTAAAGTATTAATGTGTAATACTTTAATACATTAATGTAATATATAAAAAAAATGTATAAATTAAACTATTAATTTACATTAGTGTCTAATGTAACATATGAAATGATAGATAAATTAATAATGTAATGCATTAATTAATTAATACACGATAAAGTAATAATATGATAATAAAGTAATACATTGATAAAGTAATAATATAATAATAAAATAATACATTATTATATTAATTTATAGTGTAAAATAATAAATTGTTAATACATTAATAAAGTAGTAATGCATTAACAATATTTTATAATTATTATATTGTTGTAGTACATAAATTAAAATATTAATGTATTAGGCATAATGTAACATATTAAATATTAATATAGTAATATAGTAATTTATTAATTAATTAATATATTATTAACTAATATATTGCAAAAGTACTAATACACTAATAACATAATATATTAATAATGCATAGTATATGGTTATATATTTCGCTTATGGATTCTTATGATGATGTTGATGGATTATGATTTATGTTGTTGATATATATGTATTGATATATGATATTGACGAGTTTCACGTGAGTGTGCAGGACACTCGACAGATTAAGGATGTCGATGACATCAATGGACCTCCTTGGACTCCAGATTGAGTAAGGGAGTGGATTGTATTGGCTTGAGTATTTTATTTATGCATGTGACATATGATCAATTATATTATGATGTTGTTTATGGATAATTGATAGTGTTTCGTTGATGGATGCAGACAGACGATTTTTTGCTAATATGACTCATATAAGGAGTGAAGGGATCATTCACATAGACCATATATTAAGGGAGAGGTGTGGCAACATCCCTCCCACAACCTACTAGCACTTTAGTTGTGGCTCAAATTGTAGGTTATCGATTACCTAGTTCGAGAGGTCCACGATGTCGTGAGGGTACACTAGAATAGTCGCTCATGAAGATTTCTAAGGGGTGCACAATAAGGCAGGGTCTTTATTCCTTAGAATCCCTTAATCTCTCACAAGGTCACCCGAATGAGGTGTTGACTCCAAAGGTTGGAAAACTACCAAAACGAGTCAAAGACATGTGGCACCCTTGGAGTACAGAGTGTGTCTTGAAAGGCACGTAGCGTAATTAAAAATTTGAATCAAAGGCTTGTGGAACCCTGAGAGAATAATTAACCTTGCAAAATCTTGAGCACTATCGGATCAATCTATTAATTAATTAATTAAGGATTGAATTTATTAATCATAATCCCTATAAGAGTCTAATCATTTGCAATTAAAAGTTTAACTAAGCCTAAGTCTAAGTTAGTAAGAAGACTGAAAAAAAATAATTATAAATTAAATAATGAGGGGATGAAGTAAATCAATTTAAGAAATCAAGAAAAATAAAATAAATCTAAAGATTGATTTAATACACATATGTGCAAGTAATTACCAAATTGGAATTTAATGTAATAATGGAATATAGATAAAGGAATGGGTACGCATAGAAATGAATCTAGAGTCTAGTTAACAATAGTCTAATTAGGAGAAGATTCTTATTTTAACTCAACTCAGTTTTAGAAAGACGTCAGTCATTAATTGGAAATAAGGGGAATAAACAGACAAATATGAGTGATTTTAGTAGTGTTTTTAGGATGGGTGGGAGAATTTGAATTTTATTAAAATAAAATGTGGATTTAATTGTGCAAATTGAGGAAAGGGTGACAAGTGTAAGGGGTGGATAATTCTAAATTATTTTAATTAAAAAGAGAATTAATTGTGCACATGGAGATGAGTTACGCGATAGACCATATATTGAGGTAGAGGTGTGGCAACATCTCTGCCACAACCTACTAGCACTCTCGTTGTGGCTCGAATTGTAGGTTACCGATTACCTAGTTCGAGAGGTCCACAATATCGTGAGGGCACACTAGAACAATCACTCACAAATATTTCTAAGGGGCGCACAATAAGGCAGGGTCTCTATTCCTTCGAATCTCGTAGTCTATCACAAGGTCGCCCGAATGAAGTGTTGAATCCAAAGGTTGGAAAACTACCAAAACCAATCAAAGGCACGTGGCACCCTTGGAGTACAAAGTGTGTCTTGAAGGGAACGTAGTGTAATTAAAAATTTGAATCAAAGGCTTGTGGAACGCTGAGCGAATAATTAACCTTGCAAAATCTTGAGCATTATTGGATCAATCTATTAATTAATTAATTAAGGATTGAATTTATTAATCATAATCCCTATAAGCGTCTAAGCCTTTGCAATTAAAAATTTAACTAAGCCTAAGTCTAAGTTAGTAAGAAGACTAAAAACAAAATTTATAAATTAAATAATGAGGGGATGAAGTAAATCAATTTAAGAAATCAAGGAAAATAAAATAAATCTAAAGATTGATTTAATACACATATGTCCAAGTAATTACCAAATTGGAATTTAAGGTAATAATGGAATAAAGATAAAGGAATTGGTATGCATATAAATGAATCTAGAGTCTAGTTAACAATAGTCTAATTAGGAGAAGATTCATATTTTAACTCAAATTAGTTTTAGAAAAGCATCAGTCATTAATTAGAAATAAGAGGAATAAAGACAAATAGGAGTGATTTTAGTAGTGTTTTTAGGATCGGTGGGAGAATTTGACTTTTATTAAAATAGAATGTGGATTTAATTCTGGAAATTGAGGAAAGGGTGACAAGTGTAAGGGGGAGATAATTCTAAATTATTTTAATTAAAAAGAGAATTAATTGTGCAAGTGGGGATGAGTTATAGGAAAATTATATAAAACAAGTGGTTGATATGAGCATTGGATGACAGGGTTATGGAAAAAGTTATGCTGCAAAATGTTTGATTGGTTTTACTTGTGATAGTTGGGATACCTGGCTTGAGAGAGAGTTGTGGCTCTACCTTGCGAGGTGAATTGGGAGCTAAAGGATTTATGGTTGTGTGGGTGTGTGGCCCCTTTGCGGATCTGGGGGCTAAGGGGGAACAAGAGTACCTCTAGCGTTGGATGGGAGATAAAGGTGAAGTCTCATCAATTAGCAAGTGGGAGATCGGAAGGAGCACCACTACAAAAGAACCTCTTTGGCTTAAGAATTCTTCGCCACCGATCACGATATTTTATTGAGAATTGCACTTGTAAAATATTGAGTTGTATATATATTCAGTTTATAATTTGTCGTCACTGTACTATATCTCTAACATCAATTGGAAAGCTTCTTGATGTTGGAATTTAGAATAAATAATGGTTGATAATATATGTTATGTATGAGCATAGATTACGAACTTCGGTGGTCCCTGCCATTGGCATGCATTACAAACTTGAAATTTAATTATCAGTTTTCCTTTTTTTTCATTTACTAATGGATGAAAATCTGGACGTCAGAATGTGAATGGGGATTCTGAATTGAAACTACTGTTGATATTCATTTTAAAAAGAATGTGGATCACTACTTAAACTTCATTTTTTTGGCGAATACCCATGCTCCACATTTTAAAGGTTTGGGATCAATGCTTAATTTCATTTCTCGTCTGGGGTGAATTCCATCGCTCTGAGTTTAAGAGAATTTGGATCTTTGCTAAAAGAAATTTCGTTTTCAATCTCTCTTGGAGAGATCCCTTCGTTTTTAAGTTTTAAAAGAATTATTTGACGATTAAATCTGATTCTTCTCAGACTTTTATGTCATTTAATGGTGTTGAATTGGGTTGATCCTTTCTTGCGCCAGCACACCCTCCTTCTGGCTCACTCCACGAAAGGAACTATATGTTGAGTGTGCCCCTCTCTTATCTTACCTAGATGGAGTTCAAGCATTATTGAGAGAACCCCTTCATACCACTCACTCCTTGATCAATTTGGTTTTACCGTGCACCCTCTCTTTTCCTCCTTTTTGACAGAGAATTCGGGCAGCAAATGCACCCCTCTCTTGCCTCCTTCTTGACATAGAATTAAGGAAATAAATGTGCCCCTCTCTTGCCTCCTTTAACAGATATTTAGATGTGAATATAAGAACCCTTCCTCTTCACTCTATCCCCTGACAAAACTCGGTCTTGTCTTGTGTGCCCCTCTCCCATTGCAAAGTTTCTCTCGTAGAGATTTAGCCCAACAAAGACCTCTTTGGTAGAGAATCGCCCAACGTTGTGGTTTCATCCAATCTATATTAGTAATCCATATCCTGGGGAAGATTTACCCTCTAATATCCCTTCCACCGAATTAGAAGGGGCTTCCTCCTACAATGAACCTCCTTCAACGATTTTCTACCAGTGATTGTATGGATATGCTAATATATAAAACATTGGGAATAGTGAAGCCGGCAATAAGACCTCCAATCTATTATTCAATCAGATCATGACATATATGGTAGTTTTTATTATATAAAAATCAATGCTTCATATACATTTTGCACCCAACAATTTCGTCATATACATGAGAGAATATTATAACATTGTACCAAAATTGTAATAATTTATATAATGATATAACATTTTTTACTTAAATAATAGTATAAACAATTATTTAAATTTTATTCAATATCATTTTTATTTTTTTTAATTGTAAATTTGAAATTTTGAAATTTAGATTTTGTTTACTATAATAAAGGTTTGTACCTAGAAATTGATCCTTCTTGAATCTAGAGTTAAAATGGATATATATTTGTATATAATATTTTATATTGATATTAATAAATAAACTATAAATTAAATTTATGATATCTATCCTATAATATTAATATTAATTATCATATTCATTATTAATTTGTGTTAATGTTTTGTTAAATTTTATTCAATTAATTATTCAAATTTGTTTTTATTTTTCATGTCCGTGATATACATGTTAAGTAAACATTTAAGACTATGAGGCATCTTAGATAAACATTTAAGGCTGTTAGAGCTGTCCAAGGGCCTCTAGTTGTATAAACATTAAAGAAAGAATGTGTGTGGCACTTCAAGTACTTAATAATAATAAAAAATAGACAAACATATAAAACATTGGAAATAGCGAAGCATGAAATAAGACCTCCAATATATTATCCAATCAGATCATGACATATATGATACTTTTTATTATATAAAAATCAATGTTTGTTGTTCCCTAGTTTCAATATTAGATATTATGCAAATATTTGTGGTCAAAGGACAAACTAATACGAGGTCAAGGAATTACCGATATACATCTTGCACCCAACACTTCTGTCATATACATTTTGCACCTAACAATTCTGTCATATACATGAAACTCAGTAATTTATAGAATAATATAACATTGTACCAAGATTTATAGTAATTTATATAATGCTATAACACTTTTTACTTAAACAATAGTATAAAGAATTATTTAAATTTTATTCAATATTATTTTTAACTTTTTTAAATGTAAATTTGAAATTTTGGAATTTTAATTTTGTTTATGATAATAACGGTTTGTACCTAGAAATTGATCCTTCTTGACTCTAGAGTTAAAATGGATATATACTTGTATATACTAGTTTATGTTAATATTAATAAATAAACTACAAATTAAATTTATGATATCTATCATATAATATTAATATTAAATATTGTATTCATTATTAATATGTGATAATGTTTTGTTAAATTTTATTCAATTAATTATTCAAATTTATTTTTAGTTTTCTGTGATATACATGTTAAGTAAACATTTAAGGCTATGAGGCTTGTTATGTAAACATTTAAGGCTGTAAGAACTATCCAAAGGCCTCGCCCAGTGTAAACATTTAAGAAAGAATGAGCGTGGCAGGCTTTACTTAGGTTAAGTACTTAATAATAATAAAAAATAGACAAGCCTCTAGCATATCAAATATTGGGATAAATTTAGCTAGCAGAAAATGCTAAAACAAACATTTGAACTAATGCTAGCATTAATCCACCATCAAGCAATGCATAAGAAAATATATGATTCAAAAAGGCCAAATTTTTTGGATATGATAACATATAAAACATTCAGAATAGTGAAGCTGACAATAAGACCTCCATTCTATTATCCAATCAGATCATGACATATATGGTACTTTTTATTATATAAAAATCAATGTTTTTTGTTCCCTAGTTCCAATATTAGATATTATGCAAATATTTTTGGTCAAAGGACAAACTAATATGAGGTCAACTAATTATCGATAGCTATAGTCCAGCTTGTTCCATGATATACATCTTGCAGCCAACACTTCAGTCATATACATTTTCCAGTCAACAATTTTGTCATATACATGAGACTGAGTAATTTATAGAATATTATAAAGTAATTTATACAGCCTGAGTGGGCTTAATGGTTAAGAACATGTGTTTCCAAATCTAGTCTCTTAGTATGGCATGGTATCGCGTGGTAAGTAATCGTTTTCCTCTGAAACGTTTCGGCACGTTGGAAAAATCACTGTATTCTTTTTTTTATTTACAATATTACTCATTTCGATTCTGTGTATATATTTTGTTATTGCATGAAGGATTTATCGAGTTTGGTGACAATTCAATGAAGGAGTTATCGAGTCTGGTGACAATTCAATGAAGAAGGAAACATTATAAGCCTAGCATGGGGTAACCATTGTTGAGATTCACAGTTCAAACCGTGAGTGTTCATATGCATTTGGTTACAACTCACTGCAGTGTTTTATTATTGTTTACCATACTCCTCACCCGTTTTCCTCGGCTCTACCACATGTATGATTCATGTTTGCATTTACAAGTTCAGGGAAAAGGATTTAATTCAAGAAAACCATGGAAAATCTTGAAACCCCACAATGGTTTTCTACCCAAATCATCCTAGGAACGATATCAATAATATATATTTGGGTAGGGTTATTTTTGTTTCCATTTATTCCCTCATTTTTCTTTCAACAACTAAATCGTGTCTGTCCCTGCCTTGTTATATAGGGTTTCGACTTGGCGGTCAAATTTTAGCTTGACACTCGAAAATAACTATTATGGAAACGATGGGTCGGTGGTAGTGTACGATTGCACATTTGAGATGTTAATCCTCTAGAGGTAAACGATGTATTACCCTGGTCTCGTTATCTCTCCGAGTGTACCCATCATTTCTTTGAACGACTTGATTATCTTACAGTGCATAGAGGTCGAATGTATAACTTGTAAATACTCTATTTAAAGTCTATTTGTTCACAAGACATTACTATAATTTTTTTATTGGCTCGGCCCTGTATAGCAGGGTTTAATTTTACAATAAATACTTATTCCATTTAGCGTCTTTTAAAGAGAGTTTACCCCTCTGTCTTCATAAAGATTTATGGATTCAATGATTATGCTAGCTCTCATTTTCTGTCTAAGAGATTTGTCAATATGTTTTTCTTCATGGATATTCTTCCAGTAAACTACGGTATCTCTTCGATATTCCTCTTCTTTAGATACCTAGGTGTTAGAATAAATTGTCTATCTTATTTCATTCTAGAAATTTCAGAAATTATATACATGTATCCACTTGCTACTACTACAAACACATTGATTATGTCTTTTTAAATAAATAAATTATATATATATATACATATACTGTCATTTGCTACTGTTACCAACCTAATGCTTTCGTTCCAGTTTTCAATGAAAATAAAAGAAGATATTTATTGTTACTTAATACTGTAAATAAGCATACAAAGCTCCTACATTCTCCTTATATTTTACTCACATTAGAGTTTAATATATTAGAAAGGAAAATAATCACCTCACTAGGGTTTCAATACCATATACAATGATTTTTCTTGTTTTTCTATTTCTCCCAAGTTGCGGATAAAATAATGAGATAAGAATCTCTAAGCTTCTTTTGCAAATATTCTCATGAAATGTCTAACTAAAGAACACTAATTCTCCTAGATTCTTTTATTTCCTTCCATTAGAAGTAATATTCCTACTAAATCCATGCTAAGAACATATTAAGAATTAATAAAAATACAAAATCTTATTTTATTATATAGAAAATCATCTTAGGCTAGTATCCAGCTATTTTGTAAATGATTTCTTGAACCAACTATGACTGTAATTATGAGAGATAATAATTTAAAAATAAAACAAATGTAGATAAACATATTTGGACAGTAAGGATTTATTGGGGGAAAACTTAGGAGAGAGTCCAACTCCTCCCAACCATAGAGCTGAGACCTATTCTTGTCACCCCCTAACCAAATTCTTTATTCCATAGGAAAACTGAAAATGCCAATAACCCTTTCTAGGTAATTTCCAAAACTTGATTTACAAGTACTCAACAATGTACTTTCTACATCGTACTTGTTTCCCCCCCCCCTCTTGTTTCACCAAGAAGAGAATAATAATATGCTTCCTAGGTCTTCTTTTCCTTTTTCTAGTTAGTCTCCTCTCTAACTCTTGGGATTCTTGGCATAACTTTTTGCTAGCTTGTTTCCTAACCTCCCACACTCTTGGGAGCAGATTTACACTTCTCCTCATGGAAAACATTAACTTTTACCCTGGTGGTTTTTATCCATTTTTCACTTTTCCCATGGAATAAATAATTTCTCTTGTTATAGATGGGTTCTCTCATAAATTTGTCGCAAGTAATTTTTAAAATAAAATTAAAATATTTTTAACATAGATATTTCTGGGCATAACAGGCTGAATCTCCTTGAGAAAGAATGCGCGAAACCCTAGCGCTCTGCAACACCTCCTTCACACTCACTGTTTACACTGACACACGTGCTCTGCACCTGCCATCTGAATCGCTCTGGTAAAGGCACTACGTGACGACTGATAAGTCAGGATGAGTCCGGAAGAGGGGGGGCAACCCCCCTTGTACAACAATCTTACGTCCAATGATAAGGAGGGAACGCGTGCCAAAATACCTACCTTTGAACCGTCGTCACATCTACGAGATCAATTTCTCACTCAGGAACAGGGGCTAAAGAAAGAAATGGATGTAGAACCTAGTACGTCTCATCCAAAATCTTCTCGAGGGTGGGAACTAAGCAAGTGTATCCCACAAATGGGAAAACCTCCCCATTATATCATCAGCTCAACAAGAGTAGGAGAGCACACACAGTTCATGATGGAGCATGCCCTGGTAGGCAAGTTTCTAGGACTATGGCCAACCGAACGTGACCTCATATGATGCATCAAGGACTAGTGGAACCCTAAAGGAGACTACGAAGTTCAACTTAGCTCCAAGGGTTTTTTCACAATCATCTTGTACAACCTAGAAGACAAGGATGGAATATTCGACAATGGGTCATACTTCTACAAATCATCTCGATTGTTTCTGCGCTTTTGGACATATAGATTCAGCCCATAAAAGGAGGACTTCACAATGGCGCCAGTATGGATCCATCTATACTCTCTACCTCAAGAATTCTGGCTCAAAGAAATACTCATCGGTATCGGGAACAATGCGGGGCAATATGTAAAGTCATCAGAATCCACAAAGCTAAGAAACTACACCTCTTATGCTCGCATATGCATATACATGGACATCTCAAAACCCCTACCTGGATCAATCACCCTAGAGTATCAGGACAAGGACTGAAATCAAACAATCGATTATGAACACATCCCCTTTCACTGCAGAAAATGCCATGAGCATGGCCACCTCTTTAGAGACTTCCCCTTGAACACTCAAAGCTCCAAAGCTGGTGACAACAAGAAAAAGGATGGATTCACCACCGTCACAAGCTGAAGAAAAAACCCACCATGGAAGCAGACCCAAGGGGTGGCCCCAAAAGTTCCAACCAAAAACTCCTATGATGTACTAACTCAGCTGCCAAAAGAAGAAGAGATCCAAAACCCTCACCAAGCAAAAGATCAAGAAAGAGGGAAAAGCTCAGCTGAACCCCCATCGACTCAAACCAAAGAGACAATCCCAGTTGATCAAATGGGAATAGATGGGGACACCACAATGCAGTTGGATGAAAAAGATATCGACCTGTAAAAATAGGAGGAAGCTCTCAACCAAAAAGATCTGCAAAATATCCCTTTGGACCAACTCTATAAAGTCCACAATGTCTTCACAAACTCCACAGCAGGATCTATGGAAAGACTAGGCATAGCCACAGATCCAAGTACAGAATCAAAGTGGGCATCAAGGGAAAACAAAAGGAGGGGGCATAAATCAACCCAACAACTTATCAAAGAAGAAGGAAACCTAATGCTTAACTCAGGACAGATCCAAAGGATTTCGGAGGGATACCTCCACCCCCCCTCACATTCATCATGATGAAGATAATCACATGGAACATCCGAGGACTCAATGACAGATCCAAACAAAGAATCCTACGAGACTGCATCAAAGAAGAAAACCCAAATGTTCTATTAGTACAAGAGACAAAATGTGTTGGAATAGAGGTTGAAACCATCTTCCACAGAAGTTGGAGAGGCTACGATTTTTTCCATTTAGACTCCTTGGGGACTTTCAGAATCTTAGCCATTATATGGAACCCTACTACTTTCATGATGAAACATCCCTTCTCCACGATAGGCACGCTCACAGTCTACTTCACAGTAATAGGATCGACCAAAGAAGGAGTCATGACAAATGTTTATGGACCACAGAGCACACAAGACAAGGAAAGATTCATACAAATATTACAGCACATCAGAACACTTCTAAATACGCCCAACTGGGTCCTAGGAGGCGACTTCAACATGATATTGATGCTTGAGGAGAAAACTGGAGGAACCAAAATGATGGAGCAAGACAGTGGTAAGTTCAAATCCCTCATAGACCAGTTGAATTTGGTGGATATTGAAACCCGAAATGGCATATTCACCTAGTCTAATCGGTGTTCCAGCCACCAACAAGTGGATTTCCATTTAGACCGTTTCCTGGTCGCAAAGACCCTGCTAGAGGAGGACCCTACAATGGAAGCCAACATACTACCAAAATCAGGCTCGGATCATTGGCCCATTGCTTTCTGTCTGGATCCGTGCAACATCCCCAAACCCAAGCCCTTCCACTTTGAATTTTTTTATCTCTCTCACCCAGAATTCCATCAGCTTTCACAAACCTAGTGGGCCGAGGATGAAATCGACCATGGAACTCACATGTATAGATTCCAGCGATGCCTCAAAAACTTCAAGCAATAATTGAAGATGTGTAACAAATTCACCTTTGGAAATATTTTCCAATGAATGCAAGAAATTGAATACTGGCTAGAAGACCTGCAACAAACTTTCATCTCAGGAATCAGAACCCCAGATCTAATGAAAGAAGAAGAGGAACTTCAAGTAGAACTGGAAGAGTGGAAAAAGCAAGAATATATTCTATGGTGTCAAAAATATAGAGTTCAATGGCTTAAAGAGGGCGAGCGAAACACAAAATTATTCCACCGAGCAATGGTGCACCGCAGATACATCAATCGAATAACCCAACTGGAGGATGGTCAAGGTAACCCTATAAGGGAACATGCCCGAATAGACTAGGAGCTCAACACCTACTATAAATACCTTCTCACGGAAACCAACGAGAACATAGAGGAAGCAATTCAGAAAATAACAAGTCACATACCCTCGTTGGTCACCCCAGAGCAGAATGAAGCGCTAATGCACCCTATCACCCAAGAAGAATTGGATCATGTCGTAAAGGAAATGCCCCAAGGGAAAGTGCCAGGATCAAATGGCTTCACCATAGACTTCTTCCATCACTGCTGGGACCTGATCAAGGAAGAGGTTTGGTAGGTTGTTGAAGAATCCAAATCATCACGATAGGTAGTCTGTGCCCTTAATGCAACCTTTCTCATGCTCATCCTTAAGGAGGAGCGAGTCACTCATCCCAAGTAGTTCAGACCAATATCCCTCTACAATGTCATGTACAAAATCATCACAAAGGGGATTTCCACTCATCTCAAGCCAACCATACCTTTCATCATCTCCAAAGAACAAGCAGTCTATGTGGAAGGTACACAAATTATGGGCAGTGTTATCTTGGCTAATGAGGTGATCCACCATCTAAAAATTACCAAGATCCCAGGTATGCTCATCAAACTTGACCTCTCAAAATATTTCGATCGACTAAGTTGGCAATACTTACACTCCATGCTCAAATCCTTTGGTTTTGACAAACAATGGGTAAACCGGGTTCTTAAGCTGACCTCCTCAGCCTTTTTTTCTATTCTGGTTAACGAAGCACCCTCCCAACCCTTCTCTCCCTCCAGGGGAATTAGACAGGGTTACCCTCTATCTCCCTTCCTCTTTTTGTTGATGGCAGAAGGGCTAGGCCATTACATCAAAATGGTGATTCTGGAAATCTCCCTCAAAGGCATGACCCTACATAACATCCATCTAGCACCCTTGCATAGCTAGTTTGTAGATGGCACATTTCTAATGAACACCCCCATAGCTCGTGAAGCCAACAAGCTAAACTCCATTCTCTCCAACTTTGCGGAAGCTTCAGGCATGATCCTAAACATTAACAAGTCTAAGATCTACTTTTTCAATACGTTGATTGTTGTTCAAAACCATATATCCAAGCTCCTAGGAATACCCAAGAGCTCCCTTCGCTCCAACTATCTTGGCATACCCCTCACAGGGGAGTCAGCGCGTTCCATCTCTTGGGATATTTTTCTCCTCTCCATTTCGCACAGGCTCAACAACTAGACTTTCAGACCTCTCAATATTGCAACTAGATCGATGCTTCTCAAATCCGTACTGCAGGCTCTGCCCACCTACCTCTTCACAGCCCTGGCCCATTTCAGTAATTCGAGCGATCAGGAGCCTTCAACAAAACTTCTTGTGGCACGGCCATCAATCCAACAAAAAGTGGGCACTGGTCAGCTGGGATAAGCTATGCAAACCCAAAAACCTTGTGGGGCTAGGACTACGCAACCTAGGAAATCTCAACCAAGTCATGGGAGCTAAAATGCGGTAGAGATGAATCCAGCATCCGACAGAACTTTGGGCACAAATCTGGAAGCAAAAGTATGCCACAAATATCCAATTCGATTAGTTGATCCGATTCAATGACCATATCCAGGGCTCTAATATATGGAACATGTCCTGGCAAAATCGCCCTCTAATTCAAGGGCATGCCTTTTGGGAAGTCAGGAATGGAGAAACCACACTATTTTGGCAGGACTCGTGGAAATAGCTAACACCCCTCAACAATCTGGAAGAACTCAATCCTCTCAGGAAGATACTCCATCCAGATATCTTCCGTAGAGTCAAATATCTCTAGAATACGAATCACAGGAACAAGCCCTGGAGACTATGGAAAATAGAGAGGTCAGAATTACAACTCACAGAGGACACAGATCTCCAAGCCTGGAAAGCCTTCACCAATAACAAGAAGATACCAATCAGAGACAGCCCAGACATTCTCCGATGGGGGAACTCCACCACAAGTAATTTTTCGGTCAAAGAAGCCTACTACCTACATGGGAACTACCAAAACTAGGACATAGAGACCATTTGAAGCAGAATTTGCACCAGGGCTCTTTGGCCCAAAGTTTCAATTTTTCTATGGCTCATAGTTTAGAACTGTATCCTTACTTGGGATAATCTCTTAAAAAGGGGCTTTATCGGCCCTTCAATATGAATCCTATGCCAACAGAAAGAGGAGACCTTGGAATATCTTTTTAATGAATGTCATTATAGCTAGCAGATCTAGGATTGGGGATCCCAAGCAATGAAACTCTCTAATAGAAACAAGAACAACATAAGGGACACAATTGTGAGCTGGGACTCAATCTCCTTTCACAACCCAATTCTTGAGTGCATCTGGAAACTACTCCCTGGCTTAACTCTTTGGCTAATTTGGAAAGAAAGAAACAAACGAATCTTTCATTCAAAAACTTCTCCTCTTGCCACCGACTGGGAACGAATTGAGAATCTAATTTGGGAAACAATCAATAGCAAACCATGGAGCCTGGATGACCTTCAATGTATACCCGAGGAAAACAACATCCTCAAAATCTAGAATCTCAGATTGCATAATCACACCACTATTATGGAAAAAGGTTGCCATACGAGCATCCTGACAAGATGCCCCCCCCTCCACCTGGTTTTATTAAGATAAACTTCGATGGGGCCTCAAGGGGAAATCCAAGACCAACGGGTTTTGGATCAATCCTTAGGAACCAAGCAGGATAAATCTTGCATTTGGTAGCAGGCTACCTGGGTGAAAATAAAAACAATGTTGCTGAGCTTCTAAGCCTAATCAGATATCTCAAGTATGCAATTAACAATCACTACCAGAAGGTCATAGTGGAGGGAGACTCCCAAATCATTATCCAACTCATAACCAAAATTCTCCATGGAGACCGTCCATTCCAGATCTCTCCCAGCTGGAGGTTATCGGAACTTCTGGAGGACTTCGACGACCTCACCCATCCTAGTCTCACCATCATCCCTTCTCATGTGAAGAGAAACACAAACAAAGTAGTGGATTTCCTAGCTAATGAGGGAGTAGATACCAAGTTATAACTCATCCACTCATAGGCCAATTCTTCTGAATGCACTAATATCTCAAAGCGGTGCCAAAACCTCGCTAATAGGGATGTCCCATCCCCGGATGGGGTGACACGTTGCAAATCCCAGAAACCTGGAACAACGTATAGCCTCACCTTAAATGAGGTAGGTCGCTCCCCATCCCTTCAACATTAACGATGGGAGTTGGCCATTACTGCAGTCCTCTGGAAATGAGACCTCTCCCTCATAGGAAAGGGTTATCCCTGCAAGCATTTATGATGATAGAATTAATGGGGAGGAACGTCTTGTCGCCCCTCAAGCTTTTTCATGAGCCACGACATGAACACATTCAATTCATCTTCTCTCTGCATCCTTCCAGCCATTTTCTTCTCTGGTGCGTTATTCATTCCACGCTATGCATTTTTGATATCATTTCCTTCACTCAGATTCCTAGGGAGAGAGGAGAACCTCGTCGTGGTTTAGCTTGGTATACCCATGCTACTCAATGATAGCAGAGGTAAAAAATGGAGTAAGTTCTCTCATTGCCTCACACCATTCTACGTCAAAGAGAAAAGGCGGATAACCTTCCCCCCCATGGATTATGTAGAGAATATTTCTCTAGAGGAGCATGTTCATACCCTTCCAGAACATCTCCTACTCACCAAACCAGATAATTGGCCACCCATAAGACACCTTTGGGAAGAAAACACTTCGGCTTCCCTCGCGAATCAAGCAAGGAGCAGCATGGAAGTGGGGTATTGTGACGACTTCCCCACATGTTACGTCGAGGAAGAAATTTATGAGTAAATGGTCTCTCTGGAGGCCATAATCGAGGCGGAGCACCTTGTGGCCACAAGAGTCGAGGACAAAGGAGCAAATGATGAAGATCCAGGGGATGTAGCCCCAAGCAAGGTAGTGGAAAATGGGTTGGTAGTCACTCTGGGAGGGGGTGGAAAAACCCCAGCACCACCTCCCACTATGTCCATGCATGAACAAAGGTGTGCCCCACTACCCTTCCTACACCCGGAGCACTTGGATCTTGTGTTTGACTTGCAGGGACAGATGGTAGACCATGCCCACTGGGTCCTCCTAATGATCCATTGTTTGGACATGCTATTCGATGCGTACTCCAACTCCCCAACAAAGAAAAAGTGCCCAACATGTGTCCAGTCGTTCGTGATGTAGGCCAGAGAAGTGGAACAAGAAGATGAGGCCGACAGGGCCATCGAGTAATCAACTTGGTTAAGTTTTAGTTTTGTTTACTCTTGTGCTCACAACCATGTTGGGGCTTCTGTTTTCTTTTAGTTTTTATAGACCAGAGCCATGTTCAAGCTTTTAGGGGCTCTCTGTAACACCATAAACATCTTTAAGACTATGAATTTCCATCTGACCTAGTTTCCTATAGGCAGGAGAGATGGTGGAACACCCTTTTTTGAGAAGGATCATATGGGCTCCCAGATGTGTTGGTTTCCGATAAAACGGCGGCACAAATGGTAGCCTCAGTGCAACTGTATTTCATTTTTCCATATAATATAGTAGGAAACACCCTTTTTTACTTAAAAAGAAAAAACATAGATATTTCTCATCATCAAATATTTATGATGGTCAAAATGTTAATCAGATTTTTTCTCAACATCGTAACAATAATTACAATCATTCAAAATTGTTAAAATATTTAAATTGGAGGGATATTACATCTTTCCCCCCTTGAATTGAACATCGTCCTCAATGTTCCAACCAAGCATCTCATTCTTGGAATAGAAATGGGTAAGCTTTCCTCATAGCCTCTTCCATTTCCCAAGTGGCCTCCTCCGGACTAAATTGCCTCGACTACTCTTTAACCTAGGTGATGGATCTATTCTGCAACAGAGTTTCCTTCCTGTCGATTATGCATAACGGTTTCACTTGGAACTCGCCTTCTAGTTCCACCTAGATCATATTCCAATTTAGAACACGAGTTCTATCAGGCACATATTTCTTTAACAATGAAACATGAAATACATTATGTACTTTCAGTTTGACTGGTACTATAGGCTGGTAGGGTACTAGTCCTACTTTTTCCAGCACTTCAAAATGTCTACAATACAATGGTGACAACTTAGAGCCCTTCCCAAGTTTGAATGAACTGTTTGCTATAACCCTATAATTTATAGGATAAAATGGTGACTGGATTTTTTTATCCTTTATTTGTTTTGGTTGTCAAATGATTTTTCATTCTACAAATAATTTGAGAAAAAGAAAGAAAAAGAAAAAGAATAAAAGAGGGCATAAAAGAAATTGGATAGAACCCCATGCAATAACAGTGACTTGGTTCATACAGTTTAAACATGTCCAAGTCCTTTTAAATTGATGTTGATAGGAGTAGTGAATAAGCTTGGCTAAACTGTTTAATCTTAGCCAAGCGAATTAGGTTAGCTAGTGAATAAATTTGACCAAACTGCTTAATCTTGGTCAAATAACCCCAGGATGGAGTATTTTCTTAGTCCAACAGTTTCATATGGGCTAAATGTCATAGGTAATTAGGTTAGAACATAGGGTAGTGTTGGTCACTATAATTGCTTAATTAATTTTAAACAACCAAGTGAAACATAAATTATCAACCCAGGGAAGTCTTTTGTTTCAAAGATAGCCACGCACAGTATATGCTCAATTCCAAAAGCAACTTAGTGTTGTAGTAAAG